>JAUIMM010002836.1:0-83616 GCA_031769625.1 Taudactylus pleione
ATTTCCATTGCTTTCAATGCATTTTGGCCTAAAACGTGCATTTGCAGTTTTCTCTTAAACAGCAACAAGGGAGAAAATCCATTTCACATCACATTTGTGGGTCTTGGTCTTCAACACAATCCAGTGAAATTTTGAGCTGTCTGTGTTTGCTGCAAGAGGAGATATCACAAAGATAGTGCTTTTTGTTGTTTCCATTGGCTTTCAATGCATTTTGGCCGTAAAACATGGCATTTGCTGTTTTCTCTTAAACGCAACATGGGAGAAAAACCATTTCACATCACATTTGTGGGTCTTGGTCTTCAACACAATCCTGTGAAATTTTGAGCTGTCTGTGATTGCTACAAGAGGAGATATCACAAAGTATGCCTTATTGTTGTTTCCATTGCTTTCAATGCATTTTGGCCTAAAACGAGCATTTGCTGTTTTCTCTTAAACGCAACATGGGAGAAAAACCATTTCACATCACATTTGTGGGTCTTGGTCTTCAACACAATCTGTGGAATTTTGAGCTGTCTGTGTTTGCTACAAGAGGAGTTATCACAAAGTATGCATTATTGTTGTTTACATTGCTTTCAATGCATTTTGGCCTAAAATGAGCATTTGCTGTTTTCTCTTAAAAGCAACATGGGAGAAAAACCATTTCACATCACATTTGTGGGTCTTGGTCTTCAACACAATCTGTGAAATTTTGTGCTGTCTGTGTTTGCTACAAGAGGAGATATCACAAAGGTTGCGCTTTTTGTTGTTTCCATTGGTTTCAATGCATTTTGGCCTAAAATGAGCATTTGCTGTTTTCTGTTAAACACAACAAGGGAGAAAAACCATTTCACATCACATTTGTGGTTCTTGGTCTTCAACACAATCTGTGAAATTTTGAGCTGTCTGTGTTTGCTACAAGAGGAGATATCACAAAGTATGCGCTTTTGTTGTTTCCATTAGTTTCAATGCATTTTGGCCTAAAATGAGCATTTGCTGTTTTCTCTTAAAAGCAACATGGGAGAAAAACCATTTCACATCACATTAGTGGGTCTTGGTCTTCAACACAATCTGTGAAATTTTGAGCTGTCTGTGTTTGCTACAAGAGGAGATATCACAAAGAATGCACTTTTGTTGTTTCCATTGGTTTCAATGCATTTTGGCCTAAAATGAGCATTTGCTGTTTTCTCTTAAAAGCAACATGGGAGAAAAAACATTTCACATCACATTTGTGGGTCTTGGTCTTCAACACAATCTGTGAAATTTTGAGCTGTCTGTGTTTGCTACAAGAGGAGTTATCACAAAGTATGCATTATTGTTGTTTACATTGCTTTCAATGCATTTTGGACTAAAACGAGCATTTGCTGTTTTCTCTTAAAAGCAACATGGGAGAAAAACCATTTCACATCACATTTGTGGGTCTTGGTCTTCAACACAATCTGTGAAATTTTGAGCTGTCTGTGTTTGCTACAAGAGGAGATACCACAAAGTATGCGCTTTTGTTGTTTCCATTGGTTTCAATGCATTTTGGCCTAAAATGAGCAATTGCTGTTTTCTCTTAAATGCAACATGGGAGAAAAACCATTTCACATCACATTTGTGGATCTTGGTCTTCAACACAATTTGTGAAATTTTGTGTTGTCTGTGTTTGCTACAAGAGGAGACATCACAAAGATTGCACTTTTTGTTGTTTCCATTGGTTTCAATGCATTTTGGCCTAAAATGAGCATTTGCTGTTTTCTGTTAAACACAACATGGGAGAAAAACCATTTCACATAACGTTTGTGGGTCTTGGTCTTCAACACAATCTGTGAAATTTTGAGATGTCTGTGTTTGCTACAAGAGGAGATATCACAAACTATGCGCTTTTGTTGTTTCCATTGGTTTCAATGCATTTTGACATAAAACGAGCATTTGCTGTTTTCTGTTAAACACAACAAGGGAGAAAAACCATTTCACATCACATTTGTGGTTCTTGGTCTTCAACACAATCTGTGAAATTTTGAGCTGTCTGTGTTTGCTACAAGAGGAGATATCACAAAGTATGCGCTTTTGTTGTTTCCATTAGTTTCAAAGCATTTTGGTCTAAAACGAGCATTTGCTCTTATCTCTTAAACGCAACATGGGAGAAAGACAATTTCACATCACATTTGTGGGTCTTGGTCTACAACACAATCTGTGAAATTTTGAGCTGTCTGTGTTTGCTACAAAAGGAGTTATCACAAAGTATGCATTATTGTTGTTTACATTGGTTTCAATGCATTTTGGCCTAAAACGAGCATTTGCTGTTTTCTCTTAAACGCAACATGGGAGAAAAACCATTTCACATCACATTTGTGGGTCTTGGTCTTCAACACAATCTGTGAAATTTTGAGCTGTCTCTGTTTGCTACAAGAGGAGTTATCACAAAGTATGCATTATTGTTGTTTACATTGCTTTCAATGCATTTTGGCCTAAAACGAGCATTTGCTGTTTTCTCTTAAAAGCAACATGGGAGAAAAACCAATTCACATCACATTTGTGGGTCTTGGTCTTCAACACAATCTGTGAAATTTTGTGCTGTCTGTGTTTGCTACAAGAGGAGATATCACAAAGATTGCGCTTTTTGTTGTTTCCATAGGTTTCAATGCAATTTGGCCTAAAATGAGCATTTGCTGTTTTCTCTTAAAAGCAACATGGGAGAAAAACCATTTCACATCACATTAGTGGGTCTTGGTCTTTAACACAATCTGTGAAATTTTGAGCTGTCTGTGTTTGCTACAAGAGGAGATATCACAAAGAATGCACTTTTGTTGTTTCCATTGGTTTCAATGCATTTTGGCCTAAAATGAGCATTTGCTGTTTTCTCTTAAAAGCAACATGGGAGAAAAAACATTTCACATCACATTTGTGGGTCTTGGTCTTCAACACAATCTGTGAAATTTTGAGCTGTCTGTGTTTGCTACAAGAGGAGTTATCACAAAGTATGCATTATTGTTGTTTACATTGGTTTCAATGCATTTTGGCCTAAAACGAGCATTTGCTGTTTTCTCTTAAACGCAACATGGGAGAAAAACCATTTCACATCACATTTGTGGGTCTTGGTCTTCAACACAATCTGTGAAATTTTGAGCTGTCTGTGTTTGCTACAAGAGGAGTTATCACAAAGTATGCATTATTGTTGTTTACATTGCTTTCAATGCATTTTGGACTAAAACGAGCATTTGCTGTTTTCTCTTAAAAGCAACATGGGAGAAAAACCATTTCACATCACATTTGTGGGTCTTGGTCTTCAACACAATCTGTGAAATTTTGAGCTGTCTGTGTTTGCTACAAGAGGAGATATCACAAAGTATGCTCTTTTGTTGTTTCCATTGGTTTCAATGCATTTTGGACTAAAACGAGCATTTGCTGTTTTCTCTTAAACGCAACAAGGGAGAAAATCCATTTCACATCACATTTGTGGGTCTTGGTCTTCAACACAATCTGTGAAATTTTGTGCTGTCTGTGTTTGCTACAAGAGGAGATATCACAAAGATTGTGCTTTTTGTTGTTTCCATTGGTTTCAATGCATTTTGACATAAAACGAGCATTTGCTGTTTTCTGTTAAACACAACAAGGGAGAAAAACCATTTCACATCACATTTGTGGTTCTTGGTCTTCAACACAATCTGTGAAATTTTGAGCTGTCTGTGTTTGCTACAAGAGGAGATATCACAAAGTATGCGCTTTTGTTGTTTCCATTAGTTTCAAAGCATTTTGGTCTAAAACGAGCATTTGCTCTTATCTCTTAAACGCAACATGGGAGAAAGACAATTTCACATCACATTTGTGGGTCTTGGTCTACAACACAATCTGTGAAATTTTGAGCTGTCTGTGTTTGCTACAAAAGGAGTTATCACAAAGTATGCATTATTGTTGTTTACATTGGTTTCAATGCATTTTGGCCTAAAACGAGCATTTGCTGTTTTCTCTTAAACGCAACATGGGAGAAAAACCATTTCACATCACATTTGTGGGTCTTGGTCTTCAACACAATCTGAGAAATTTTGAGCTGTCTGTGTTAGCTACAAGAGGAGTTATCACAAAGTATGCATTATTGTTGTTTACATTGCTTTCAATCCATTTTGGACTAAAACGAGCATTTGCTGTTTTCTGTTAAACACAACATGGGAGAAAAACCATTTCACATAACGTTTGTGGGTCTTGGTCTTCAACACAATCTGTGAAATTTTGAGATGTCTGTGTTTGCTACAAGAGGAGATATCACAAACTATGCGCTTTTGTTGTTTCCATTGGTTTCAATGCATTTTGACATAAAACGAGCATTTGCTGTTTTCTCTTAAACGCAACATGGGAGAAAAACCATTTCACATCACATTTGTGGGTCTTGGTCTTCAACACAATCTGTGAAATTTTGAGCTGTCTCTGTTTGCTACAAGAGGAGTTATCACAAAGTATGCATTATTGTTGTTTACATTGCTTTCAATGCATTTTGGCCTAAAACGAGCATTTGCTGTTTTCTCTTAAAAGCAACATGGGAGAAAAACCAATTCACATCACATTTGTGGGTCTTGGTCTTCAACACAATCTGTGAAATTTTGTGCTGTCTGTGTTTGCTACAAGAGGAGATATCACAAAGATTGCGCTTTTTGTTGTTTCCATAGGTTTCAATGCAATTTGGCCTAAAATGAGCATTTGCTGTTTTCTCTTAAAAGCAACATGGGAGAAAAACCATTTCACATCACATTAGTGGGTCTTGGTCTTCAACACAATCTGTGAAATTTTGAGCTGTCTGTGTTTGCTACAAGAGGAGATATCACAAAGAATGCACTTTTGTTGTTTCCATTGGTTTCAATGCATTTTGGCCTAAAATGAGCATTTGCTGTTTTCTCTTAAAAGCAACATGGGAGAAAAAACATTTCACATCACATTTGTGGGTCTTGGTCTTCAACACAATCTGTGAAATTTTGAGCTGTCTGTGTTTGCTACAAGAGGAGTTATCACAAAGTATGCATTATTGTTGTTTACATTGGTTTCAATGCATTTTGGCCTAAAACGAGCATTTGCTGTTTTCTCTTAAACGCAACATGGGAGAAAAACCATTTCACATCACATTTGTGGGTCTTGGTCTTCAACACAATCTGTGAAATTTTGAGCTGTCTGTGTTTGCTGCAAGAGGAGTTATCACAAAGTATGCATTATTGTTGTTTACATTGCTTTCAATGCATTTTGGACTAAAACGAGCATTTGCTGTTTTCTCTTAAAAGCAACATGGGAGAAAAACCATTTCACATCACATTTGTGGGTCTTGGTCTTCAACACAATCTGTGAAATTTTGAGCTGTCTGTGTTTGCTACAAGAGGAGATATCACAAAGTATGCTCTTTTGTTGTTTCCATTGGTTTCAATGCATTTTGGACTAAAACGAGCATTTGCTGTTTTCTCTTAAACGCAACAAGGGAGAAAATCCATTTCACATCACATTTGTGGGTCTTGGTCTTCAACACAATCTGTGAAATTTTGTGCTGTCTGTGTTTGCTACAAGAGGAGATATCACAAAGATTGTGCTTTTTGTTGTTTCCATTGGTTTCAATGCATTTTGACATAAAACGAGCATTTGCTGTTTTCTGTTAAACACAACAAGGGAGAAAAACCATTTCACATCACATTTGTGGTTCTTGGTCTTCAACACAATCTGTGAAATTTTGAGCTGTCTGTGTTTGCTACAAGAGGAGATATCACAAAGTATGCGCTTTTGTTGTTTCCATTAGTTTCAAAGCATTTTGGTCTAAAACGAGCATTTGCTCTTATCTCTTAAACGCAACATGGGAGAAAGACAATTTCACATCACATTTGTGGGTCTTGGTCTACAACACAATCTGTGAAATTTTGAGCTGTCTGTGTTTGCTACAAAAGGAGTTATCACAAAGTATGCATTATTGTTGTTTACATTGGTTTCAATGCATTTTGGCCTAAAACGAGCATTTGCTGTTTTCTCTTAAACGCAACATGGGAGAAAAACCATTTCACATCACATTTGTGGGTCTTGGTCTTCAACACAATCTGTGAAATTTTGAGCTGTCTGTGTTAGCTACAAGAGGAGTTATCACAAAGTATGCATTATTGTTGTTTACATTGCTTTCAATGCATTTTGGCCTAAAACGAGCATTTGCTGTTTTCTCTTAAAAGCAACATGGGAGAAAAACCAATTCACATCACATTTGTGGGTCTTGGTCTTCAACACAATCTGTGAAATTTTGTGCTGTCTGTGTTTGCTACAAGAGGAGATATCACAAAGATTGCGCTTTTTGTTGTTTCCATAGGTTTCAATGCAATTTGGCCTAAAATGAGCATTTGCTGTTTTCTCTTAAAAGCAACATGGGAGAAAAACCATTTCACATCACATTAGTGGGTCTTGGTCTTCAACACAATCTGTGAAATTTTGAGCTGTCTGTGTTTGCTACAAGAGGAGATATCACAAAGAATGCACTTTTGTTGTTTCCATTGGTTTCAATGCATTTTGGCCTAAAATGAGCATTTGCTGTTTTCTCTTAAAAGCAACATGGGAGAAAAAACATTTCACATCACATTTGTGGGTCTTGGTCTTCAACACAATCTGTGAAATTTTGAGCTGTCTGTGTTTGCTACAAGAGGAGTTATCACAAAGTATGCATTATTGTTGTTTACATTGGTTTCAATGCATTTTGGCCTAAAACGAGCATTTGCTGTTTTCTCTTAAACGCAACATGGGAGAAAAACCATTTCACATCACATTTGTGGGTCTTGGTCTTCAACACAATCTGTGAAATTTTGAGCTGTCTGTGTTTGCTACAAGAGGAGTTATCACAAAGTATGCATTATTGTTGTTTACATTGCTTTCAATGCATTTTGGACTAAAACGAGCATTTGCTGTTTTCTCTTAAAAGCAACATGGGAGAAAAACCATTTCACATCACATTTGTGGGTCTTGGTCTTCAACACAATCTGTGAAATTTTGAGCTGTCTGTGTTTGCTACAAGAGGAGATATCACAAAGTATGCTCTTTTGTTGTTTCCATTGGTTTCAATGCATTTTGGACTAAAACGAGCATTTGCTGTTTTCTCTTAAACGCAACAAGGGAGAAAATCCATTTCACATCACATTTGTGGGTCTTGGTCTTCAACACAATCTGTGAAATTTTGTGCTGTCTGTGTTTGCTACAAGAGGAGATATCACAAAGATTGTGCTTTTTGTTGTTTCCATTGGTTTCAATGCATTTTGGCGTAAAATGAGCATTTGCTGTTTTCTCTTAAAAGCAACATGGGAGAAAAACCATTTCACATCACATTTGTGGGTCTTGGTCTTCAACACAATCTGTGAAATTTTGTACTGTCTGTGTTTGCTACAAGAGGAGTTATCACAAAGTATGCATTATTGTTGTTTACATTGCTTTCAATGCATTTTGGACTAAAATGAGCATTTGCTGTTTTCTCTTAAAAGCAACATGGGAGAAAAACCATTTCACATCACATTTGTGGGTCTTGGTCTTCAACACAATCTGTGGAATTTTGAGCTGTCTGTGTTTGCTACAAGAGGAGTTATCACAAAGTATGCATTATTGTTGTTTACATTGCTTTCAATGCATTTTGGCCTAAAATGAGCATTTGCTGTTTTCTCTTAAAAGCAACATGGGAGAAAAACCATTTCACATCACATTTGTGGGTCTTGGTCTTCAACACAATCTGTGAAATTTTGAGCTGTCTGTGTTTGCTACAAGAGGAGTTATCACAAAGTATGCATTATTGTTGTTTACATTGCTTTCAATGCATTTAGGACTAAAACAAGCATTTGCTGTTTTCTCTTAAATGCAACATGGGAGAAAAACCATTTCACATAACATTTGTGGGTCTTGGTCTTCAACACAATCTGTGAAATTTTGAGCAGTCTGTGTTTGCTACAAGAGGAGATCTCACAAAGATTGCGCTTTTTGTTGTTTCCATTGGTTACAATGCATTTTGGCCTAAAATGAGCATTTGCTGTTTTCTCTTAAAAGCAACCTGGGAGAAAAACAATTTCACATCACTTTTGTGGGTCTTGGTCTTCAACACAATCTGTGATATTTTGAGCTGTCTGTGTTTGCTACAAGAGGAGATATCACAAACTATGCACTTTTGTTGTTTCCATTGGTTTCAATGCATTTTGACATAAAACGAGCATTTGCTGTTTTCTGTTAAACACAACAAGGGAGAAAAACCATTTCACATCACATTTGTGGATCTTGGTCTTCAACACAATTTGTGAAATTTTGTGTTGTCTGTGTTTGCTACAAGAGGAGATATCACAAAGATTGCGCTTTTTGTTGTTTCCATTGGTTTCAATGCATTTTGGCCTAAAATGAGCATTTGCTGTTTTCTGTTAAACACAACATGGGAGAAAAACCATTTCACATAACGTTTGTGGGTCTTGGTCTTCAACACAATCTGTGAAATTTTGAGATGTCTGTGTTTGCTACAAGAGGAGATATCACAAACTATGCGCTTTTGTTGTTTCCATTGGTTTCAATGCATTTTGACATAAAACGAGCATTTGCTGTTTTCTGTTAAACACAACAAGGGAGAAAAACCATTTCACATCACATTTGTGGTTCTTGGTCTTCAATACAATCTGTGAAATTTTGAGCTGTCTGTGTTTGCTACAAGAGGAGTTATCACAAAGTATGAATTATTGTTGTTTACATTGGTTTCAATGCATTTTGGCCTAAAACGAGCATTTGCTGTTTTCTCTTAAACGCAACATGGGAGAAAAACCATTTCACATCACATTTGTGCGTCTTGGTCTTCAACACAATCTGTGAAATTTTGAGCTGTCTCTGTTTGCTACAAGAGGAGTTATCACAAAGTATGCATTATTGTTGTTTACATTGCTTTCAATGCATTTTGGCCTAAAACGAGCATTTGCTGTTTTCTCTTAAAAGCAACATGGGAGAAAAACCAATTCACATCACATTTGTGGGTCTTGGTCTTCAACACAATCTGTGAAATTTTGTGGTGTCTGTGTTTGCTACAAGAAGAGATATCACAAAGATTGCGCTTTTTGTTGTTTCCATAGGTTTCAATGCATTTTGGCCTAAAATGAGCATTTGCTGTTTTCTCTTAAAAGCAACATGGGAGAAAAACCATTTCACATCACATTAGTGGGTCTTGGTCTTCAACACAATCTGTGAAATTTTGAGCTGTCTGTGTTTGCTACAAGAGGAGATATCACAAAGAATGCACTTTTGTTGTTTCCATTGGTTTCAATGCATTTTGGCCTAAAATGAGCATTTGCTGTTTTCTCTTAAAAGCAACATGGGAGAAAAAACATTTCACATCACATTTGTGGGTCTTGGTCTTCAACACAATCTGTGAAATTTTGAGCTGTCTGTGTTTGCTACAAGAGGAGTTATCACAAAGTATGCATTATTGTTGTTTACATTGGTTTCAATGCATTTTGGCCTAAAACGAGCATTTGCTGTTTTCTCTTAAACGCAACATGGGAGAAAAACCATTTCACATCACATTTGTGGGTCTTGGTCTTCAACACAATCTGTGAAATTTTGAGCTGTCTGTGTTTGCTACAAGAGGAGTTATCACGAAGTATGCATTATTGTTGTTTACATTGCTTTCAATGCATTTTGGACTAAAACGAGCATTTGCTGTTTTCTCTTAAAAGCAACATGGGAGAAAAACCATTTCACATCACATTTGTGGGTCTTGGTCTTCAACACAATCTGTGAAATTTTGAGCTGTCTGTGTTTGCTACAAGAGGAGATATCACAAAGTGTGCTCTTTTGTTGTTTCCATTGGTTTCAATGCATTTTGGACTAAAACGAGCATTTGCTGTTTTCTCTTAAACGCAACAAGGGAGAAAATCCATTTCACATCACATTTGTGGGTCTTGGTCTTCAACACAATCTGTGAAATTTTGTGCTGTCTGTGTTTGCTACAAGAGGAGATATCACAAAGATTGTGCTTTTTGTTGTTTCCATTGGTTTCAATGCATTTTGGCGTAAAATGAGCATTTGCTGTTTTCTCTTAAAAGCAACATGGGAGAAAAACCATTTCACATCACATTTGTGGGTCTTGGTCTTCAACACAATCTGTGAAATTTTGAGCTGTCTGTGTTTGCTACAAGAGGAGTTATCACAAAGTATGCATTATTGTTGTTTACATTGCTTTCAATGCATTTTGGACTAAAACGAGCATTTGCTGTTTTCTCTTAAAAGCAACATGGGAGAAAAACCATTTCACATCACATTTGTGGGTCTTGGTCTTCAACACAATCTGTGAAATTTTGAGCTGTCTGTGTTAGCTACAAGAGGAGTTATCACAAAGTATGCATTATTGTTGTTTACATTGCTTTCAATGCATTTTGGACTAAAACGAGCATTTGCTGTTTTCTCTTAAAAGCAACATGGGAGAAAAACCATTTCACATCACATTTGTGGGTCTTGGTCTTCAACACAATCTGTGAAATTTTGAGCTGTCTGTGTTTGCTACAAGAGGAGATATCACAAAGTATGCGCTTTTGTTGTTTCCATTGGTTTCAATGCATTTTGGCCTAAAATGAGCATTTGCTGTTTTCTCTTAAATGCAACATGGGAGAAAAAACATTTCACATCACATTTGTGGATCTTGGACTTCAACACAATTTGTGAAATTTTGTGTTGTCTGTGTTTGCTACAAGAGGAGATATCACAAAGATTGCGCTTTTTGTTGTTTCCATTGGTTTCAATGCATTTTGGCCTAAAATGAGCATTTGCTGTTTTCTGTTAAACACAACATGGGAGAAAAACCATTTCACATAACGTTTGTGGGTCTTGGTCTTCAACACAATCTGTGAAATTTTGAGATGTCTGTGTTTGCTACAAGAGGAGATATCACAAACTATGCGCTTTTGTTGTTTCCATTGGTTTCAATGCATTTTGACATAAAACGAGCATTTGCTGTTTTCTCTTAAACGCAACATGGGAGAAAAACCATTTCACATCACATTTGTGGGTCTTGGTCTTCAACACAATCTGTGAAATTTTGAGCTGTCTCTGTTTGCTACAAGAGGAGTTATCACAAAGTATGCATTATTGTTGTTTACATTGCTTTCAATGCATTTTGGCCTAAAACGAGCATTTGCTGTTTTCTCTTAAAAGCAACATGGGAGAAAAACCAATTCACATCACATTTGTGGGTCTTGGTCTTCAACACAATCTGTGAAATTTTGTGCTGTCTGTGTTTGCTACAAGAGGAGATATCACAAAGATTGCGCTTTTTGTTGTTTCCATAGGTTTCAATGCATTTTGGCCTAAAATGAGCATTTGCTGTTTTCTCTTAAAAGCAACATGGGAGAAAAACCATTTCACATCACATTAGTGGGTCTTGGTCTTCAACACAATCTGTGAAATTTTGAGCTGTCTGTGTTTGCTACAAGAGGAGATATCACAAAGAATGCACTTTTGTTGTTTCCATTGGTTTCAATGCATTTTGGCCTAAAATGAGCATTTGCTGTTTTCTCTTAAAAGCAACATGGGAGAAAAAACATTTCACATCACATTTGTGGGTCTTGGTCTTCAACACAATCTGTGAAATTTTGAGCTGTCTGTGTTTGCTACAAGAGGAGTTATCACAAAGTATGCATTATTGTTGTTTACATTGCTTTCAATGCATTTTGGACTAAAACGAGCATTTGCTGTTTTCTCTTAAAAGCAACATGGGAGAAAAACCATTTTACATCACATTTGTGGGTCTTGGTCTTCAACACAATCTGTGAAATTTTGTGCTGTCTGTGTTTGCTACAAGAGGAGATATCACAAAGATTGTGCTTTTTGTTGTTTCCATTGGTTTCAATGCATTTTGGCGTAAAATGAGCATTTGCTGTTTTCTCTTAAAAGCAACATGGGAGAAAAACCATTTCACATCACATTTGTGGGTCTTGGTCTTCAACACAATCTGTGAAATTTTGAGCTGTCTGTGTTTGCTACAAGAGGAGTTATCACAAAGTATGCATTATTGTTGTTTACATTGCTTTCAATGCATTTTGGACTAAAACGAGCATTTGCTGTTTTCTCTTAAAAGCAACATGGGAGAAAAACCATTTCACATCACATTTGTGGGTCTTGGTCTTCAACACAATCTGTGGAATTTTGAGCTGTCTGTGTTTGCTACAAGAGGAGTTATCACAAAGTATGCATTATTGTTGTTTACATTGCTTTCAATGCATTTTGGCCTAAAATGAGCATTTGCTGTTTTCTCTTAAAAGCAACATGGGAGAAAAACCATTTCACATCACATTTGTGGGTCTTGGTCTTCAACACAATCTGTGAAATTTTGTGCTGTCTGTGTTTGCTACAAGAGGAGATATCACAAATGTTGCGCTTTTTGTTGTTTCCATTGGTTTCAATGCATTTTGGCCTAAAATGAGCATTTGCTGTTTTCTGTTAAACACAACAAGGTAGAAAAACCATTTCACATCACATTTGTGGTTCTTGGTCTTCAACACAATCTGTGAAATTTTGAGCTGTCTGTGTTTGCTACAAGAGGAGATATCACAAAGTATGCGCTTTTGTTGTTTCCATTAGTTTCAATGCATTTTGGCCTAAAATGAGCATTTGCTGTTTTCTCTTAAAAGCAACATGGGAGAAAAACCATTTCACATCACATTAGTGGGTCTTGGTCTTCAACACAATCTGTGAAATTTTGAGCTGTCTGTGTTTGCTACAAGAGGAGATATCACAAAGAATGCACTTTTGTTGTTTCCATTGGTTTCAATGCATTTTGGCCTAAAATGAGCATTTGCTGTTTTCTCTTAAAAGCAACATGGGAGAAAAAACATTTCACATCACATTTGTGGGTCTTGGTCTTCAACACAATCTGTGAAATTTTGAGCTGTCTGTGTTTGCTACAAGAGGAGTTATCACAAAGTATGCATTATTGTTGTTTACATTGCTTTCAATGCATTTTGGACTAAAACGAGCATTTGCTGTTTTCTCTTAAAAGCAACATGGGAGAAAAACCATTTCACATCACATTTGTGGGTCTTGGTCTTCAACACAATCTGTGAAATTTTGAGCTGTCTGTGTTTGCTACAAGAGGAGATACCACAAAGTATGCGCTTTTGTTGTTTCCATTGGTTTCAATGCATTTTGGCCTAAAATGAGCAATTGCTGTTTTCTCTTAAATGCAACATGGGAGAAAAACCATTTCACATCACATTTGTGGATCTTGGTCTTCAACACAATTTGTGAAATTTTGTGTTGTCTGTGTTTGCTACAAGAGGAGACATCACAAAGATTGCACTTTTTGTTGTTTCCATTGGTTTCAATGCATTTTGGCCTAAAATGAGCATTTGCTGTTTTCTGTTAAACACAACATGGGAGAAAAACCATTTCACATAACGTTTGTGGGTCTTGGTCTTCAACACAATCTGTGAAATTTTGAGATGTCTGTGTTTGCTACAAGAGGAGATATCACAAACTATGCGCTTTTGTTGTTTCCATTGGTTTCAATGCATTTTGACATAAAACGAGCATTTGCTGTTTTCTGTTAAACACAACAAGGGAGAAAAACCATTTCACATCACATTTGTGGTTCTTGGTCTTCAACACAATCTGTGAAATTTTGAGCTGTCTGTGTTTGCTACAAGAGGAGATATCACAAAGTATGCGCTTTTGTTGTTTCCATTAGTTTCAAAGCATTTTGGTCTAAAACGAGCATTTGCTGTTATCTCTTAAACGCAACATGGGAGAAAGACAATTTCACATCACATTTGTGGGTCTTGGTCTACAACACAATCTGTGAAATTTTGAGCTGTCTGTGTTTGCTACAAAAGGAGTTATCACAAAGTATGCATTATTGTTGTTTACATTGGTTTCAATGCATTTTGGCCTAAAACGAGCATTTGCTGTTTTCTCTTAAACGCAACATGGGAGAAAAACCATTTCACATCACATTTGTGGGTCTTGGTCTTCAACACAATCTGTGAAATTTTGAGCTGTCTGTGTTAGCTACAAGAGGAGTTATCACAAAGTATGCATTATTGTTGTTTACATTGCTTTCAATGCATTTTGGACTAAAAGGAGCATTTGCTGTTTTCTGTTAAACACAACATGGGAGAAAAACCATTTCACATAACGTTTGTGGGTCTTGGTCTTCAACACAATCTGTGAAATTTTGAGATGTCTGTGTTTGCTACAAGAGGAGATATCACAAACTATGCGCTTTTGTTGTTTCCATTGGTTTCAATGCATTTTGACATAAAACGAGCATTTGCTGTTTTCTCTTAAACGCAACATGGGAGAAAAACCATTTCACATCACATTTGTGGGTCTTGGTCTTCAACACAATCTGTGAAATTTTGAGCTGTCTCTGTTTGCTACAAGAGGAGTTATCACAAAGTATGCATTATTGTTGTTTACATTGCTTTCAATGCATTTTGGCCTAAAACGAGCATTTGCTGTTTTCTCTTAAAAGCAACATGGGAGAAAAACCAATTCACATCACATTTGTGGGTCTTGGTCTTCAACACAATCTGTGAAATTTTGTGCTGTCTGTGTTTGCTACAAGAGGAGATATCACAAAGATTGCGCTTTTTGTTGTTTCCATAAGTTTCAATGCATTTTGGCCTAAAATGAGCATTTGCTGTTTTCTCTTAAAAGCAAAATGGGAGAAAAACCATTTCACATCACATTAGTGGGTCTTGGTCTTCAACACAATCTGTGAAATTTTGAGCTGTCTGTGTTTGCTACAAGAGGAGTTATCACAAAGTATGCATTATTGTTGTTTACATTGGTTTCAATGCATTTTGGCCTAAAACGAGCATTTGCTGTTTTCTCTTAAACGCAACATGGGAGAAAAACCATTTTACATCACATTTGTGGGTCTTGGTCTTCAACACAATCTGTGAAATTTTGAGCTGTCTGTGTTTGCTACAAGAGGAGTTATCACAAAGTATGCATTATTGTTGTTTACATTGCTTTCAATGCATTTTGGACTAAAACGAGCATTTGCTGTTTTCTCTTAAAAGCAACATGGGAGAAAAACCATTTCACATCACATTTGTGGGTCTTGGTCTTCAACACAATCTGTGAAATTTTGAGCTGTCTGTGTTTGCTACAAGAGGAGATATCACAAAGTATGCTCTTTTGTTGTTTCCATTGGTTTCAATGCATTTTGGACTAAAACGAGCATTTGCTGTTTTCTCTTAAACGCAACAAGGGAGAAAATCCATTTCACATCACATTTGTGGGTCTTGGTCTTCAACACAATCTGTGAAATTTTGTGCTGTCTGTGTTTGCTACAAGAGGAGATATCACAAAGATTGTGCTTTTTGTTGTTTCCATTGGTTTCAATGCATTTTGGCGTAAAATGAGCATTTGCTGTTTTCTCTTAAAAGCAACATGGGAGAAAAACCATTTCACATCACATTTGTGGGTCTTGGTCTTCAACACAATCTGTGAAATTTTGAGCTGTCTGTGTTTGCTACAAGAGGAGTTATCACAAAGTATGCATTATTGTTGTTTACATTGCTTTCAATGCATTTTGGACTAAAACGAGCATTTGCTGTTTTCTCTTAAAAGCAACATGGGAGAAAAACCATTTCACATCACATTTGTGGGTCTTGGTCTTCAACACAATCTGTGGAATTTTGAGCTGTCTGTGTTTGCTACAAGAGGAGTTATCACAAAGTATGCATTATTGTTGTTTACATTGCTTTCAATGCATTTTGGCCTAAAATGAGCATTTGCTGTTTTCTCTTAAAAGCAACATGGGAGAAAAACCATTTCACATCACATTTGTGGGTCTTGGTCTTCAACACAATCTGTGAAATTTTGTGCTGTCTGTGTTTGCTACAAGAGGAGATATCACAAATGTTGCGCTTTTTGTTGTTTCCATTGGTTTCAATGCATTTTGGCCTAAAATGAGCATTTGCTGTTTTCTGTTAAACACAACAAGGGAGAAAAACCATTTCACATCACATTTGTGGTTCTTGGTCTTCAACACAATCTGTGAAATTTTGAGCTGTCTGTGTTTGCTACAAGAGGAGATATCACAAAGTATGCGCTTTTGTTGTTTCCATTAGTTTCAATGCATTTTGGCCTAAAATGAGCATTTGCTGTTTTCTCTTAAAAGCAACATGGGAGAAAAACCATTTCACATCACATTAGTGGGTCTTGGTCTTCAACACAATCTGTGAAATTTTGAGCTGTCTGTGTTTGCTACAAGAGGAGATATCACAAATAATGCACTTTTGTTGTTTCCATTGGTTTCAATGCATTTTGGCCTAAAATGAGCATTTGCTGTTTTCTCTTAAAAGCAACATGGGAGAAAAAACATTTCACATCACATTTGTGGGTCTTGGTCTTCAACACAATCTGTGAAATTTTGAGCTGTCTGTGTTTGCTACAAGAGGAGTTATCACAAAGTATGCATTATTGTTGTTTACATTGCTTTCAATGCATTTTGGACTAAAACGAGCATTTGCTGTTTTCTCTTAAAAGCAACATGGGAGAAAAACCATTTCACATCACATTTGTGGGTCTTGGTCTTCAACACAATCTGTGAAATTTTGAGCTGTCTGTGTTTGCTACAAGAGGAGATACCACAAAGTATGCGCTTTTGTTGTTTCCATTGGTTTCAATGCATTTTGGCCTAAAATGAGCAATTGCTGTTTTCTCTTAAATGCAACATGGGAGAAAAACCATTTCACATCACATTTGTGGATCTTGGTCTTCAACACAATTTGTGAAATTTTGTGTTGTCTGTGTTTGCTACAAGAGGAGACATCACAAAGATTGCACTTTTTGTTGTTTCCATTGGTTTCAATGCATTTTGGCCTAAAATGAGCATTTGCTGTTTTCTGTTAAACACAACATGGGAGAAAAACCATTTCACATAACGTTTGTGGGTCTTGGTCTTCAACACAATCTGTGAAATTTTGTGCTGTCTGTGTTTGCTACAAGAGGAGATATCACAAAGATTGAGCTTTTTGTTGTTTCCATTGGTTTCAATGCATTTTGGCCTAAAATGAGCATTTGCTGTTTTCTGTTAAACACAACAAGGGAGAAAAACCATTTCACATCACATTTGTGGTTCTTGGTCTTCAACACAATCTGTGAAATTTTGAGCTGTCTGTGTTTGCTACAAGAGGAGATATCACAAAGTATGCGCTTTTGTTGTTTCCATTAGTTTCAAAGCATTTTGGTCTAAAACGAGCATTTGCTGTTATCTCTTAAACGCAACATGGGAGAAAGACAATTTCACATCACATTTGTGGGTCTTGGTCTACAACACAATCTGTGAAATTTTGAGCTGTCTGTGTTTGCTACAAAAGGAGTTATCACAAAGTATGCATTATTGTTGTTTACATTGGTTTCAATGCATTTTGGCCTAAAACGAGCATTTGCTGTTTTCTCTTAAACGCAACATGGGAGAAAAACCATTTCACATCACATTTGTGGGTCTTGGTCTTCAACACAATCTGTGAAATTTTGAGCTGTCTGTGTTAGCTACAAGAGGAGTTATCACAAAGTATGCATTATTGTTGTTTACATTGCTTTCAATGCATTTTGGACTAAAAGGAGCATTTGCTGTTTTCTGTTAAACACAACATGGGAGAAAAACCATTTCACATAACGTTTGTGGGTCTTGGTCTTCAACACAATCTGTGAAATTTTGAGATGTCTGTGTTTGCTACAAGAGGAGATATCACAAACTATGCGCTTTTGTTGTTTCCATTGGTTTCAATGCATTTTGACATAAAACGAGCATTTGCTGTTTTCTCTTAAACGCAACATGGGAGAAAAACCATTTCACATCACATTTGTGGGTCTTGGTCTTCAACACAATCTGTGAAATTTTGAGCTGTCTCTGTTTGCTACAAGAGGAGTTATCACAAAGTATGCATTATTGTTGTTTACATTGCTTTCAATGCATTTTGGCCTAAAACGAGCATTTGCTGTTTTCTCTTAAAAGCAACATGGGAGAAAAACCAATTCACATCACATTTGTGGGTCTTGGTCTTCAACACAATCTGTGAAATTTTGTGCTGTCTGTGTTTGCTACAAGAGGAGATATCACAAAGATTGCGCTTTTTGTTGTTTCCATAAGTTTCAATGCATTTTGGCCTAAAATGAGCATTTGCTGTTTTCTCTTAAAAGCAAAATGGGAGAAAAACCATTTCACATCACATTAGTGGGTCTTGGTCTTCAACACAATCTGTGAAATTTTGAGCTGTCTGTGTTTGCTACAAGAGGAGATATCACAAAGAATGCACTTTTGTTGTTTCCATTGGTTTCAATGCATTTTGGCCTAAAATGAGCATTTGCTGTTTTCTCTTAAAAGCAACATGGGAGAAAAAACATTTCACATCACATTTGTGGGTCTTGGTCTTCAACACAATCTGTGAAATTTTGAGCTGTCTGTGTTTGCTACAAGAGGAGTTATCACAAAGTATGCATTATTGTTGTTTACATTGGTTTCAATGCATTTTGGCCTAAAACGAGCATTTGCTGTTTTCTCTTAAACGCAACATGGGAGAAAAACCATTTCACATCACATTTGTGGGTCTTGGTCTTCAACACAATCTGTGAAATTTTGAGCTGTCTGTGTTTGCTACAAGAGGAGTTATCACAAAGTATGCATTATTGTTGTTTACATTGCTTTCAATGCATTTTGGACTAAAACGAGCATTTGCTGTTTTCTCTTAAAAGCAACATGGGAGAAAAACCATTTCACATCACATTTGTGGGTCTTGGTCTTCAACACAATCTGTGAAATTTTGAGCTGTCTGTGTTTGCTACAAGAGGAGATATCACAAAGTATGCTCTTTTGTTGTTTCCATTGGTTTCAATGCATTTTGGACTAAAACGAGCATTTGCTGTTTTCTCTTAAACGCAACAAGGGAGAAAATCCATTTCACATCACATTTGTGGGTCTTGGTCTTCAACACAATCTGTGAAATTTTGTGCTGTCTGTGTTTGCTACAAGAGGAGATATCACAAAGATTGTGCTTTTTGTTGTTTCCATTGGTTTCAATGCATTTTGGCGTAAAATGAGCATTTGCTGTTTTCTCTTAAAAGCAACATGGGAGAAAAACCATTTCACATCACATTTGTGGGTCTTGGTCTTCAACACAATCTGTGATATTTTGAGCTGTCTGTGTTTGCTACAAGAGGAGATATCACAAACTATGCACTTTTGTTGTTTCCATTGGTTTCAATGCATTTTGACATAAAACGAGCATTTGCTGTTTTCTGTTAAACACAACAAGGGAGAAAAACCATTTCACATCACATTTGTGGATCTTGGTCTTCAACACAATTTGTGAAATTTTGTGTTGTCTGTGTTTGCTACAAGAGGAGATATCACAAAGATTGCGCTTTTTGTTGTTTCCATTGGTTTCAATGCATTTTGGCCTAAAATGAGCATTTGCTGTTTTCTGTTAAACACAACATGGGAGAAAAACCATTTCACATAACGTTTGTGGGTCTTGGTCTTCAACACAATCTGTGAAATTTTGAGATGTCTGTGTTTGCTACAAGAGGAGATATCACAAACTATGCGCTTTTGTTGTTTCCATTGGTTTCAATGCATTTTGACATAAAACGAGCATTTGCTGTTTTCTGTTAAACACAACAAGGGAGAAAAACCATTTCACATCACATTTGTGGTTCTTGGTCTTCAATACAATCTGTGAAATTTTGAGCTGTCTGTGTTTGCTACAAGAGGAGTTATCACAAAATATGCATTATTGTTGTTTACATTGGTTTCAATGCATTTTGGCCTAAAACGAGCATTTGCTGTTTTCTCTTAAACGCAACATGGGAGAAAAACCATTTCACATCACATTTGTGGGTCTTGGTCTTCAACACAATCTGTGAAATTTTGAGCTGTCTCTGTTTGCTACAAGAGGAGTTATCACAAAGTATGCATTATTGTTGTTTACATTGCTTTCAATGTATTTTGGCCTAAAACGAGCATTTGCTGTTTTCTCTTAAAAGCAACATGGGAGAAAAACCAATTCACATCACATTTGTGGGTCTTGGTCTTCAACACAATCTGTGAAATTTTGTGCTGTCTGTGTTTGCTACAAGAGGAGATATCACAAAGATTGCGCTTTTTGTTGTTTCCATAGGTTTCAATGCATTTTGGCCTAAAATGAGCATTTGCTGTTTTCTCTTAAAAGCAACATGGGAGAAAAACCATTTCACATCACATTAGTGGGTCTTGGTCTTCAACACAATCTGTGAAATTTTGAGCTGTCTGTGTTTGCTACAAGAGGAGATATCACAAAGAATGCACTTTTGTTGTTTCCATTGGTTTCAATGCATTTTGGCCTAAAATGAGCATTTGCTGTTTTCTCTTAAAAGCAACATGGGAGAAAAAACATTTCACATCACATTTGTGGGTCTTGGTCTTCAACACAATCTGTGAAATTTTGAGCTGTCTGTGTTTGCTACAAGAGGAGTTATCACAAAGTATGCATTATTGTTGTTTACATTGGTTTCAATGCATTTTGGCCTAAAACGAGCATTTGCTGTTTTCTCTTAAACGCAACATGGGAGAAAAACCATTTCACATCACATTTGTGGGTCTTGGTCTTCAACACAATCTGTGAAATTTTGAGCTGTCTGTGTTTGCTACAAGAGGAGTTATCACAAAGTATGCATTATTGTTGTTTACATTGCTTTCAATGCATTTTGGACTAAAACGAGCATTTGCTGTTTTCTCTTAAAAGCAACATGGGAGAAAAACCATTTCACATCACATTTGTGGGTCTTGGTCTTCAACACAATCTGTGAAATTTTGAGCTGTCTGTGTTTGCTACAAGAGGAGATATCACAAAGTATGCTCTTTTGTTGTTTCCATTGGTTTCAATGCATTTTGGACTAAAACGAGCATTTGCTGTTTTCTCTTAAACGCAACAAGGGAGAAAATCCATTTCACATCACATTTGTGGGTCTTGGTCTTCAACACAATCTGTGAAATTTTGTGCTGTCTGTGTTTGCTACAAGAGGAGATATCACAAAGATTGTGCTTTTTGTTGTTTCCATTGGTTTCAATGCATTTTGGCGTAAAATGAGCATTTGCTGTTTTCTCTTAAAAGCAACATGGGAGAAAAACCATTTCACATCACATTTGTGGGTCTTGGTCTTCAACACAATCTGTGAAATTTTGAGCTGTCTGTGTTTGCTACAAGAGGAGTTATCACAAAGTATGCATTATTGTTGTTTACATTGCTTTCAATGCATTTTGGACTAAAACGAGCATTTGCTGTTTTCTCTTAAAAGCAACATGGGAGAAAAACCATTTCACATCACATTTGTGGGTCTTGGTCTTCAACACAATCTGTGGAATTTTGAGCTGTCTGTGTTTGCTACAAGAGGAGTTATCACAAAGTATGCATTATTGTTGTTTACATTGGTTTCAATGCATTTTGGCCTAAAATGAGCATTTGCTGTTTTCTCTTAAAAGCAACATGGGAGAAAAACCATTTCACATCACATTTGTGGGTCTTGGTCTTCAACACAATCTGTGAAATTTTGTGCTGTCTGTGTTTGCTACAAGAGGAGATATCACAAAGGTTGCGCTTTTTGTTGTTTCCATTGGTTTCAATGCATTTTGGCCTAAAATGAGCATTTGCTGTTTTCTCTTAAAAGCAACATGGGAGAAAAACCATTTCACATCACATTTGTGGGTCTTGGTCTTCAACACAATCTGTGAAATTTTGAGCAGTCTGTGTTTGCTACAAGAGGAGATCTCACAAAGTATGCATTATTGTTGTTTACATTGGTTTCAATGCATTTTGGCCTAAAACGAGCATTTGCTGTTTTCTCTTAAACACAACATGGGAGAAAAACCATTTCACATCACATTTGTGGGTCTTGGTCTTCAACACAATCTGTGAAATTTTGAGCTGTCTGTGTTTGCTACAAGAGGAGTTATCACAAAGTATGCATTATTGTTGTTTACATTGCTTTCAATGCATTTTGGACTAAAACGAGCATTTGCTGTTTTCTCTTAAACGCAACATGGGAGAAAAACCATTTCATATCACATTTGTGGGTCTTGGTCTTCAACACAATCTGTGAAATTTTGAGCAGTCTGTGTTTGCTACAAGAGGAGATCTCACAAAGATTGCGCTTTTTGTTGTTTCCATTGGTTACAATGCATTTTGGCCTAAAATGAGCATTTGCTGTTTTCTCTTAAAAGCAACCTGGGAGAAAAACAATTTCACATCACTTTTGTGGGTCTTGGTCTTCAACACAATCTGTGAAATTTTGAGCTGTCTGTGTTTGCTACAAGAGGAGATATCACAAACTATGCACTTTTGTTGTTTCCATTGGTTTCAATGCATTTTGACATAAAACGAGCATTTGCTGTTTTCTGTTAAACACAACAAGGGAGAAAAACCATTTCACATCACATTTGTGGATCTTGGTCTTCAACACAATTTGTGAAATTTTGTGTTGTCTGTGTTTGCTACAAGAGGAGATATCACAAAGATTGCGCTTTTTGTTGTTTCCATTGGTTTCAATGCATTTTGGCCTAAAATGAGCATTTGCTGTTTTCTGTTAAACACAACATGGGAGAAAAACCATTTCACATAACGTTTGTGGGTCTTGGTCTTCAACACAATCTGTGAAATTTTGAGATGTCTGTGTTTGCTACAAGAGGAGATATCACAAACTATGCGCTTTTGTTGTTTCCATTGGTTTCAATGCATTTTGACATAAAACGAGCATTTGCTGTTTTCTGTTAAACACAATAAGGGAGAAAAACCATTTCACATCACATTTGTGGTTCTTGGTCTTCAATACAATCTGTGAAATTTTGAGCTGTCTGTGTTTGCTACAAGAGGAGTTATCACAAAGTATGCATTATTGTTGTTTACATTGGTTTCAATGCATTTTGGCCTAAAACGAGCATTTGCTGTTTTCTCTTAAACGCAACATGGGAGAAAAACCATTTCACATCACTTTTGTGGGTCTTGGTCTTCAACACAATCTGTGAAATTTTGAGCTGTCTGTGTTTGCTACAAGAGGAGATATCACAAACTATGCACTTTTGTTGTTTCCATTGGTTTCAATGCATTTTGACATAAAACGAGCATTTGCTGTTTTCTGTTAAACACAACAAGGGAGAAAAACCATTTCACATCACATTTGTGGATCTTGGTCTTCAACACAATTTGTGAAATTTTGTGTTGTCTGTGTTTGCTACAAGAGGAGATATCACAAAGATTGCGCTTTTTGTTGTTTCCATTGGTTTCAATGCATTTTGGCCTAAAATGAGCATTTGCTGTTTTCTGTTAAACACAACATGGGAGAAAAACCATTTCACATAACGTTTGTGGGTCTTGGTCTTCAACACAATCTGTGAAATTTTGAGATGTCTGTGTTTGCTACAAGAGGAGATATCACAAACTATGCGCTTTTGTTGTTTCCATTGGTTTCAATGCATTTTGACATAAAACGAGCATTTGCTGTTTTCTGTTAAACACAACAAGGGAGAAAAACCATTTCACATCACATTTGTGGATCTTGGTCTTCAACACAATTTGTGAAATTTTGTGTTGTCTGTGTTTGCTACAAGAGGAGTTATCACAAAGTATGCATTATTGTTGTTTACATTGGTTTCAATGCATTTTGGCCTAAAACGAGCATTTGCTGTTTTCTCTTAAACGCAACATGGGAGAAAAACCATTTCACATCACATTTGTGGGTCTTGGTCTTCAACACAATCTGTGAAATTTTGAGCTGTCTCTGTTTGCTACAAGAGGAGTTATTACAAAGTATGCATTATTGTTGTTTACATTGCTTTCAATGCATTTTGGCCTAAAACGAGCATTTGCTGTTTTCTCTTAAAAGCAACATGGGAGAAAAACCAATTCACATCACATTTGTGGGTCTTGGTCTTCAACACAATCTGTGAAATTTTGAGCTGTCTGTGTTTGCTACAAGAGGAGATATCACAAAGATTGCGCTTTTTGTTGTTTCCATAGGTTTCAATGCATTTTGGCCTAAAATGAGCATTTGCTGTTTTCTCTTAAAAGCAACATGGGAGAAAAACCATTTCACATCACATTTGTGGGTCTTGGTCTTCAACACAATCTGTGAAATTTTGAGCTGTCTGTGTTTGCTACAAGAGGAGTTATCACAAAGTATGCACTTTTGTTGTTTCCATTGGTTTCAATGCATTTTGGCCTAAAATGAGCATTTGCTGTTTTCTCTTAAACACAACATGGGAGAAAAACCATTTCACATAACGTTTGTGGGTCTTGGTCTTCAACACAATCTGTGAAATTTTGAGATGTCTGTGTTTGCTACAAGAGGAGATATAACAAACTATGCGCTTTTGTTGTTTCCATTGGTTTCAATGCATTTTGACATAAAACGAGCATTTGCTGTTTTCTCTTAAACGCAACAAGGGAGAAAAACCATTTCACATCACATTTGTGGGTCTTGGTCTTCAACACAATCTGTGAAATTTTGAGCTGTCTGTGTTAGCTACAAGAGGAGTTATCACAAAGTATGCATTATTGTTGTTTACATTGGTTTCAATGCATTTTGGCCTAAAACGAGCATTTGCTGTTTTCTCTTAAACGCAACATGGGAGAAAAACCATTTCATATCACATTTGTGGGTCTTGGTCTTCAACACAATCTGTGAAATTTTGAGCTGTCTGTGTTTGCTACAAGAGGAGATATCACAAAGAATGCGCTTTTTGTTGTTTCCATTGGTTTCAATGCATTTTGGACTAAAATGAGCATTTGCTGTTTTCTCTTAAAAGCAACATGGGAGAAAAACCATTTCACATCACATTTGTGGGTCTTGGTCTTCAACACAATCTGTGAAATTTTGAGCTGTCTCTGTTTGCTACAAGAGGAGTTATCACAAAGTATGCATTATTGTTGTTTACATTGCTTTCAATGCATTTTGGACTAAAACGAGCATTTGCTGTTTTCTCTTAAAAGCAACATGGGAGAAAAACCATTTCACATCACATTTGTGGGTCTTGGTCTTCAACACAATCTGTGAAATTTTGAGCTGTCTGTGTTTGCTACAAGAGGAGATACCACAAAGTATGCGCTTTTGTTGTTTCCATTGGTTTCAATGCATTTTGGCCTAAAATGAGCAATTGTTGTTTTCTCTTAAATGCAACATGGGAGAAAAACCATTTCACATCACATTTGTGGATCTTGGTCTTCAACACAATTTGTGAAATTTTGTGTTGTCTGTGTTTGCTACAAGAGGAGACATCACAAAGATTGCACTTTTTGTTGTTTCCATTGGTTTCAATGCATTTTGGCCTAAAATGAGCATTTGCTGTTTTCTGTTAAACACAACATGGGAGAAAAACCATTTCACATAACGTTTGTGGGTCTTGGTCTTCAACACAATCTGTGAAATTTTGAGATGTCTGTGTTTGCTACAAGAGGAGATATCACAAACTATGCGCTTTTGTTGTTTCCATTGGTTTCAATGCATTTTGACATAAAACGAGCATTTGCTGTTTTCTGTTAAACACAACAAGGGTTAAAAACCATTTCACATCACATT
Source organism: Taudactylus pleione (assembly GCA_031769625.1). Taxonomy (NCBI): domain Eukaryota; kingdom Metazoa; phylum Chordata; class Amphibia; order Anura; family Myobatrachidae; genus Taudactylus; species Taudactylus pleione. The sequence continues at coordinate 25,528 of JAUIMM010002836.1, forward strand.
TGTGGTTCTAGGTCTTCAACACAATCTGTGAAATTTTGAGCTGTCTGTGTTTGCTACAAGAGGAGATATCACAAAGTATGCGCTTTTGTTGTTTCCATTAGTTTCAAAGCATTTTGGTCTAAAACGAGCATTTGCTCTTATCTCTTAAACGCAACATGGGAGAAAGACAATTTCACATCACATTTGTGGGTCTTGGTCTACAACACAATCTGTGAAATTTTGAGCTGTCTGTGTTTGCTACAAAAGGAGTTATCACAAAGTATGCATTATTGTTGTTTACATTGGTTTCAATGCATTTTGGCCTAAAACGAGCATTTGCTGTTTTCTCTTAAACGCAACATGGGAGAAAAACCATTTCACATCACATTTGTGGGTCTTGGTCTTCAACACAATCTGTGAAATTTTGTGCTGTCTGTGTTTGCTACAAGAGGAGATATCACAAATGTTGCGCTTTTTGTTGTTTCCATTGGTTTCAATGCATTTTGGCATAAAACGAGCATTTGCTGTTTTCTCTTAAACGCAACAAGGGAGAAAAACCATTTCACATCACATTTGTGGGTCTTTGTCTTCAACACAATCTGTGAAATTTTGAGCTGTCTGTGTTTGCTACAAGAGGAGATATCACAAAGCATGCGCTTTTGTTTCAATTGGCTTCAATGCATTTTAGTCTAAAACGAGCATTTGTTGTTTTCTCTTAAAAGCAACATGGGAGAAAAAACATTTCACATCACATTTGTGGGTCTTGGTCTTCAACACAATCTGTGAAATTTTGAGCTGTCTGTGTTTGCTACAAGAGGAGTTATCACAAAGTATGCATTATTGTTGTTTACATTGGTTTCAATGCATTTTGGCCTAAAACGAGCATTTGCTGTTTTCTCTTAAAAGCAACATGGGAGAAAAACCATTTCACATCACATTTGTGGGTCTTGGTCTTCAACACAATCTGTGAAATTTTGAGCTGTCTGTGTTTGCTACAAGAGGAGTTATCACAAAGTATGCATTATTGTTGTTTCCATTGGTTTCAATGCATTTTGGCCTAAAATGAGCATTTGCTGTTTTCTCTTAAAAGCAACATGGGAGAAAAAACATTTCACATCACATTTGTGGGTCTTGGTCTTCAACACAATCTGTGAAATTTTGAGCTGTCTGTGTTTGCTACAAGAGGAGTTATCACAAAGTATGCATTATTGTTGTTTACATTGGTTTCAATGCATTTTGGCCTAAAACGAGCATTTGCTGTTTTCTCTTAAACGCAACATGGGAGAAAAACCATTTCACATCACATTTGTGGGTCTTGGTCTTCAACACAATCTGTGAAATTTTGAGCTGTCTGTGTTTGCTACAAGAGGAGTTATCACAAAGTATGCATTATTGTTGTTTACATTGCTTTCAATGCATTTAGGACTAAAACGAGCATTTGCTGTTTTCTCTTAAAAGCAACATGGGAGAAAAACCATTTCACATCACATTTGTGGGTCTTGGTCTTCAACACAATCTGTGAAATTTTGAGCTGTCTGTGTTTGCTACAAGAGGAGATATCACAAAGTATGCTCTTTTGTTGTTTCCATTGGTTTCAATGCATTTTGGACTAAAACGAGCATTTGCTGTTTTCTCTTAAACGCAACAAGGGAGAAAATCCATTTCACATCACATTTGTGGGTCTTGGTCTTCAACACAATCTGTGAAATTTTGTGCTGTCTGTGTTTGCTACAAGAGGAGATATCACAAAGATTGTGCTTTTTGTTGTTTCCATTGGTTTCAATGCATTTTGGCGTAAAATTAGCATTTGCTGTTTTCTCTTAAAAGCAACATGGGAGAAAAACCATTTCACATCACATTTGTGGGTCTTGGTCTTCAACACAATCTGTGAAATTTTGAGCTGTCTGTGTTTGCTACAAGAGGAGTTATCACAAAGTATGCATTATTGTTGTTTACATTGCTTTCAATGCATTTTGGCCTAAAATGAGCATTTGCTGTTTTCTCTTAAAAGCAACATGGGAGAAAAACCATTTCACATCACATTTGTGGGTCTTGGTCTTCAACACAATCTGTGAAATTTTGTGCTGTCTGTGTTTGCTACAAGAGGAGATATCACAAAGGTTGCGCTTTTTGTTGTTTCCATTGGTTTCAATGCATTTTGGCCTAAAATGAGCATTTGCTGTTTTCTCTTAAAAGCAACATGGGAGAAAAACCATTTCACATCACATTTGTGGGTCTTGGTCTTCAACACAATCTGTGAAATTTTGAGCAGTCTGTGTTTGCTGCAAGAGGAGATCTCACAAACTATGCATTATTGTTGTTTACATTGGTTTCAATGCATTTTGGCCTAAAACGAGCATTTGCTGTTTTCTCTTAAACACAACATGGGAGAAAAACCATTTCACATCACATTTGTGGGTCTTGGTCTTCAACACAATCTGTGAAATTTTGAGCTGTCTGTGTTTGCTACAAGAGGAGTTATCACAAAGTATGCATTATTGTTGTTTACATTGGTTACAATGCATTTTGGCCTAAAATGAGCATTTGCTGTTTTCTCTTAAAAGCAACCTGGGAGAAAAACAATTTCACATCACTTTTGTGGGTCTTGGTCTTCAACACAATCTGTGATATTTTGAGCTGTCTGTGTTTGCTACAAGAGGAGATATCACAAACTATGCACTTTTGTTGTTTCCATTGGTTTCAATGCATTTTGACATAAAACGAGCATTTGCTGTTTTCTGTTAAACACAACAAGGGAGAAAAACCATTTCACATCACATTTGTGGATCTTGGTCTTCAACACAATTTGTGAAATTTTGTGTTGTCTGTGTTTGCTACAAGAGGAGATATCACAAAGATTGCGCTTTTTGTTGTTTCCATTGGTTTCAATGCATTTTGGCCTAAAATGAGCATTTGCTGTTTTCTGTTAAACACAACATGGGAGAAAAACCATTTCACATAACGTTTGTGGGTCTTGGTCTTCAACACAATCTGTGAAATTTTGAGATGTCTGTGTTTGCTACAAGAGGAGATATCACAAACTATGCGCTTTTGTTGTTTCCATTGGTTTCAATGCATTTTGACATAAAACGAGCATTTGCTGTTTTCTGTTAAACACAACAAGGGAGAAAAACCATTTCACATCACATTTGTGGTTCTTGGTCTTCAATACAATCTGTGAAATTTTGAGCTGTCTGTGTTTGCTACAAGAGGAGTTATCACAAAGTATGCATTATTGTTGTTTACATTGGTTTCAATGCATTTTGGCCTAAAACGAGCATTTGCTGTTTTCTCTTAAACGCAACATGGGAGAAAAACCATTTCACATCACATTTGTGGGTCTTGGTCTTCAACACAATCTGTGAAATTTTGAGCTGTCTCTGTTTGCTACAAGAGGAGTTATCACAAAGTATGCATTATTGTTGTTTACATTGCTTTCAATGCATTTTGGCCTAAAACGAGCATTTGCTGTTTTCTCTTAAAAGCAACATGGGAGAAAAACCAATTCACATCACATTTGTGGGTCTTGGTCTTCAACACAATCTGTGAAATTTTGTGCTGTCTGTGTTTGCTACAAGAGGAGATATCACAAAGATTGCGCTTTTTGTTGTTTCCATAGGTTTCAATGCATTTTGGCCTAAAATGAGCATTTGCTGTTTTCTCTTAAAAGCAACATGGGAGAAAAACCATTTCACATCACATTAGTGGGTCTTGGTCTTCAACACAATCTGTGAAATTTTGAGCTGTCTGTGTTTGCTACAAGAGGAGATATCACAAAGAATGCACTTTTGTTGTTTCCATTGGTTTCAATGCATTTTGGCCTAAAACGAGCATTTGCTGTTTTCTCTTAAAAGCAACATGGGAGAAAAAACATTTCACATCACATTTGTGGGTCTTGGTCTTCAACACAATCTGTGAAATTTTGAGCTGTCTGTGTTTGCTACAAGAGGAGTTATCACAAAGTATGCATTATTGTTGTTTACATTGGTTTCAATGCATTTTGGCCTAAAACGAGCATTTGCTGTTTTCTCTTAAACGCAACATGGGAGAAAAACCATTTCACATCACATTTGTGGGTCTTGGTCTTCAACACAATCTGTGAAATTTTGAGCTGTCTGTGTTTGCTACAAGAGGAGTTATCACAAAGTATGCATTATTGTTGTTTACATTGCTTTCAATGCATTTTGGACTAAAACGAGCATTTGCTGTTTTCTCTTAAAAGCAACATGGGAGAAAAACCATTTCACATCACATTTTTGGGTCTTGGTCTTCAACACAATCTGTGAAATTTTGAGCTGTCTGTGTTTGCTACAAGAGGAGATATCACAAAGTATGCTCTTTTGTTGTTTCCATTGGTTTCAATGCATTTTGGACTAAAACGAGCATTTGCTGTTTTCTCTTAAACGCAACAAGGGAGAAAATCCATTTCACATCACATTTGTGGGTCTTGGTCTTCAACACAATCTGTGAAATTTTGTGCTGTCTGTGTTTGCTACAAGAGGAGTTATCACAAAGTATGCATTATTGTTGTTTACATTGCTTTCAATGCATTTTGGCCTAAAATGAGCATTTGCTGTTTTCTCTTATAAGCAACATGGGAGAAAAACCATTTCACATCACATTTGTGGGTCTTGGTCTTCAACACAATCTGTGAAATTTTGTGCTGTCTGTGTTTGCTACAAGAGGAGATATCACAAAGGTTGCGCTTTTTGTTGTTTCCATTGGTTTCAATGCATTTTGGCCTATAATGAGCATTTGCTGTTTTCTCTTAAAAGCAACATGGGAGAAAAACCATTTCACATCACATTTGTGGGTCTTGGTCTTCAACACAATCTGTGAAATTTTGAGCAGTCTGTGTTTGCTACAAGAGGAGATCTCACAAAGTATGCATTATTGTTGTTTACATTGGTTTCAATGCATTTTGGCCTAAAACGAGCATTTGCTGTTTTCTCTTAAACACAACATGGGAGAAAAACCATTTCACATCACATTTGTGGGTCTTGGTCTTCAACACAATCTGTGAAATTTTGAGCTGTCTGTGTTTGCTACAAGAGGAGTTATCACAAAGTATGCATTATTGTTGTTTACATTGCTTTCAATGCATTTTGGACTAAAACGAGCATTTGCTGTTTTCTCTTAAACGCAACATGGGAGAAAAACCATTTCACATCACATTTGTGGGTCTTGGTCTTCAACACAATCTGTGAAATTTTGAGCAGTCTGTGTTTGCTACAAGAGGAGATCTCACAAAGATTGCGCTTTTTGTTGTTTCCATTGGTTACAATGCATTTTGGCCTAAAATGAGCATTTGCTGTTTTCTCTTAAAAGCAACCTGGGAGAAAAACAATTTCACATCACTTTTGTGGGTCTTGGTCTTCAACACAATCTGTGAAATTTTGAGCTGTCTGTGTTTGCTACAAGAGGAGATATCACAAACTATGCACTTTTGTTGTTTCCATTGGTTTCAATGCATTTTGACATAAAACGAGCATTTGCTGTTTTCTGTTAAACACAACAAGGAAGAAAAACCATTTCACATCACATTTGTGGGTCTTGGTCTTCAACACAATTTGTGAAATTTTGTGTTGTCTGTGTTTGCTACAAGAGGAGATATCACAAAGATTGTGCTTTTTGTTGTTTCCATTGGTTTCAATGCATTTTGGCCTAAAATGAGCATTTGCTGTTTTCTGTTAAACACAACATGGGAGAAAAACCATTTCACATAACGTTTGTGGGTCTTGGTCTTCAACACAATCTGTGAAATTTTGAGATGTCTGTGTTTGCTACAAGAGGAGATATCACAAACTATGCGCTTTTGTTGTTTCCATTGGTTTCAATGCATTTTGACATAAAACGAGCATTTGCTGTTTTCTGTTAAACACAACAAGGGAGAAAAACCATTTCACATCACATTTGTGGTTCTTGGTCTTCAATACAATCTGTGAAATTTTGAGCTGTCTGTGTTTGCTACAAGAGGAGTTATCACAAAGTATGCATTATTGTTGTTTACATTGGTTTCAATGCATTTTGGCCTAAAACGAGCATTTGCTGTTTTCTCTTAAACGCAACATGGGAGAAAAACCATTTCACATCACATTTGTGGGTCTTGGTCTTCAACACAATCTGTGAAATTTTGAGCTGTCTGTGTTTGCTACAAGAGGAGTTATCACAAAGTATGAATTATTGTTGTTTACATTGGTTTCAATGCATTTTGGCCTAAAACGAGCATTTGCTGTTTTCTCTTAAACGCAACATGGGAGAAAAACCATTTCACATCACATTTGTGGGTCTTGGTCTTCAACACAATCTGTGAAATTTTGAGCTGTCTGTGTTTGCTACAAGAGGAGTTATCACAAAGTATGCATTATTGTTGTTTACATTGCTTTCAATGCATTTTGGACTAAAACGAGCATTTGCTGTTTTCTCTTAAAAGCAACATGGGAGAAAAACCATTTCACATCACATTTTTGGGTCTTGGTCTTCAACACAATCTGTGAAATTTTGAGCTGTCTGTGTTTGCTACAAGAGGAGATATCACAAAGTATGCTCTTTTGTTGTTTCCATTGGTTTCAATGCATTTTGGACTAAAACGAGCATTTGCTGTTTTCTCTTAAACGCAACAAGGGAGAAAATCCATTTCACATCACATTTGTGGGTCTTGGTCTTCAACACAATCTGTGAAATTTTGTGCTGTCTGTGTTTGCTACAAGAGGAGATATCACAAAGATTGTGCTTTTTGTTGTTTCCATTGGTTTCAATGCATTTTGGCGTAAAATGAGCATTTGCTGTTTTCTCTTAAAAGCAACATGGGAGAAAAACCATTTCACATCACATTTGTGGGTCTTGGTCTTCAACACAATCTGTGAAATTTTGAGCTGTCTGTGTTTGCTACAAGAGGAGTCATCACAAAGTATGCATTATTGTTGTTTACATTGCTTTCAATGCATTTTGGACTAAAACGAGCATTTGCTGTTTTCTCTTAAAAGCAACATGGGAGAAAAACCATTTCACATCACATTTGTGGGTCTTGGTCTTCAACACAATCTGTGGAATTTTGAGCTGTCTGTGTTTGCTACAAGAGGAGTTATCACAAAGTATGCATTATTGTTGTTTACATTGCTTTCAATGCATTTTGGCCTAAAATGAGCATTTGCTGTTTTCTCTTATAAGCAACATGGGAGAAAAACCATTTCACATCACATTTGTGGGTCTTGGTCTTCAACACAATCTGTGAAATTTTGTGCTGTCTGTGTTTGCTACAAGAGGAGATATCACAAAGGTTGCGCTTTTTGTTGTTTCCATTGGTTTCAATGCATTTTGGCCTAAAATGAGCATTTGCTGTTTTCTCTTAAAAGCAACATGGGAGAAAAACCATTTCACATCACATTTGTGGGTCTTGGTCTTCAACACAATCTGTGAAATTTTGAGCAGTCTGTGTTTGCTACAAGAGGAGATCTCACAAAGTATGCATTATTGTTGTTTACATTGGTTTCAATGCATTTTGGCCTAAAACGAGCATTTGCTGTTTTCTCTTAAACACAACATGGGAGAAAAACCATTTCACATCACATTTGTGGGTCTTGGTCTTCAACACAATCTGTGAAATTTTGAGCTGTCTGTGTTTGCTACAAGAGGAGTTATCACAAAGTATGCATTATTGTTGTTTACATTGCTTTCAATGCATTTTGGACTAAAACGAGCATTTGCTGTTTTCTCTTAAACGCAACATGGGAGAAAAACCATTTCACATCACATTTGTGGGTCTTGGTCTTCAACACAATCTGTGAAATTTTGAGCAGTCTGTGTTTGCTACAAGAGGAGATCTCACAAAGATTGCGCTTTTTGTTGTTTCCATTGGTTACAATGCATTTTGGCCTAAAATGAGCATTTGCTGTTTTCTCTTAAAAGCAACCTGGGAGAAAAACAATTTCACATCACTTTTGTGGGTCTTGGTCTTCAACACAATCTGTGAAATTTTGAGCTGTCTGTGTTTGCTACAAGAGGAGATATCACAAACTATGCACTTTTGTTGTTTCCATTGGTTTCAATGCATTTTGACATAAAACGAGCATTTGCTGTTTTCTGTTAAACACAACAAGGGAGAAAAACCATTTCACATCACATTTGTGGGTCTTGGTCTTCAACACAATTTGTGAAATTTTGTGTTGTCTGTGTTTGCTACAAGAGGAGATATCACAAAGATTGCGCTTTTTGTTGTTTCCATTGGTTTCAATGCATTTTGGCCTAAAATGAGCATTTGCTGTTTTCTGTTAAACACAACATGGGAGAAAAACCATTTCACATAACGTTTGTGGGTCTTGGTCTTCAACACAATCTGTGAAATTTTGAGATGTCTGTGTTTGCTACAAGAGGAGTTATCACAAAGTATGCATTATTGTTGTTTACATTGCTTTCAATGCATTTTGGCCTAAAACGAGCATTTGCTGTTTTCTCTTAAAAGCAACATGGGAGAAAAACCAATTCACATCACATTTGTGGGTCTTGGTCTTCAACACAATCTGTGAAATTTTGTGCTGTCTGTGTTTGCTACAAGAGGAGATATCACAAAGATTGCGCTTTTTGTTGTTTCCATAGGTTTCAATGCATTTTGGCCTAAAATGAGCATTTGCTGTTTTCTCTTAAAAGCAACATGGGAGAAAAACCATTTCACATCACATTTGTGGGTCTTGGTCTTCAACACAATCTGTGAAATTTTGAGCTGTCTGTGTTTGCTACAAGAGGAGTTATCACAAAGTATGCACTTTTGTTGTTTCCATTGGTTTCAATGCATTTTGGCCTAAAATGAGCATTTGCTGTTTTCTCTTAAACACAACATGGGAGAAAAACCATTTCACATAACGTTTGTGGGTCTTGGTCTTCAACACAATCTGTGAAATTTTGAGATGTCTGTGTTTGCTACAAGAGGAGATATAACAAACTATGCGCTTTTGTTGTTTCCATTGGTTTCAATGCATTTTGACATAAAACGAGCATTTGCTGTTTTCTCTTAAACGCAACAAGGGAGAAAAACCATTTCACATCACATTTGTGGGTCTTGGTCTTCAACACAATCTGTGAAATTTTGAGCTGTCTGTGTTTGCTACAAGAGGAGTTATCACAAAGTATGCATTATTGTTGTTTACATTGGTTTCAATGCATTTTGGCCTAAAACGAGCATTTGCTGTTTTCTCTTAAACGCAACATGGGAGAAAAACCATTTCATATCATATTTGTGGGTCTTGGTCTTCAACACAATCTGTGAAATTTTGAGCTGTCTGTGTTTGCTACAAGAGGAGATATCACAAAGAATGCGCTTTTTGTTGTTTCCATTGGTTTCAATGCATTTTGGCCTAAAATGAGCATTTGCTGTTTTCTCTTAAAAGCAACATGGGAGAAAAACCATTTCACATCACATTTGTGGGTCTTGGTCTTCAACACAATCTGTGAAATTTTGAGCTGTCTGTGTTTGCTACAAGAGGAGTTATCACAAAGTATGCATTATTGTTGTTTACATTGCTTTCAATGCATTTTGGACTAAAACGAGCATTTGCTGTTTTCTCTTAAAAGCAACATGGGAGAAAAACCATTTCACATCACATTTGTGGGTCTTGGTCTTCAACACAATCTGTGAAATTTTGAGCTGTCTGTGTTTGCTACAAGAGGAGATACCACAAAGTATGCGCTTTTGTTGTTTCCATTGGTTTCAATGCATTTTGGCCTAAAATGAGCAATTGCTGTTTTCTCTTAAATGCAACATGGGAGAAAAACCATTTCACATCACATTTGTGGATCTTGGTCTTCAACACAATTTGTGAAATTTTGTGTTGTCTGTGTTTGCTACAAGAGGAGACATCACAAAGATTGCACTTTTTGTTGTTTCCATTGGTTTCAATGCATTTTGGCCTAAAATGAGCATTTGCTGTTTTCTGTTAAACACAACATGGGAGAAAAACCATTTCACATAACGTTTGTGGGTCTTGGTCTTCAACACAATCTGTGAAATTTTGAGATGTCTGTGTTTGCTACAAGAGGAGATATCACAAACTATGCGCTTTTGTTGTTTCCATTGGTTTCAATGCATTTTGACATAAAACGAACATTTGCTGTTTTCTGTTAAACACAACAAGGGAGAAAAACCATTTCACATCACATTTGTGGTTCTTGGTCTTCAACACAATCTGTGAAATTTTGAGCTGTCTGTGTTTGCTACAAGAGGAGATATCACAAAGTATGCGCTTTTGTTGTTTCCATTAGTTTCAAAGCATTTTGGTCTAAAACGAGCATTTGCTCTTATCTCTTAAACGCAACATGGGAGAAAGACAATTTCACATCACATTTGTGGGTCTTGGTCTACAACACAATCTGTGAAATTTTGAGCTGTCTGTGTTTGCTACAAAAGGAGTTATCACAAAGTATGCATTATTGTTGTTTACATTGGTTTCAATGCATTTTGGCCTAAAACGAGATTTGCTGTTTTCTATTAAACGCAACATGGGAGAAAAACCATTTCACATCACATTTGTGGGTCTTGGTCTTCAACACAATCTGTGAAATTTTGAGCTGTCTGTGTTTGCTACAAGAGGAGTTATCACAAAGTATGCATTATTGTTGTTTACATTGCTTTCAATGCATTTTGGCCTAAAACGAGCATTTGCTGTTTTCTCTTAAACTCAACATGGGAGAAAAACCATTTCATATCACATTTGTGGGTCTTGGTCTTCAACACAATCTGTGAAATTTTGTGCTGTCTGTGTTTGCTACAAGAGGAGATATCACAAAGGTTGCGCTTTTTGTTGTTTCCATTGGTTTCAATGCATTTTGGCCTAAAATGAGCATTTGCTGTTTTCTCTTAAAAGCAACATGGGAGAAAAACCATTTCACATCACATTTGTGGGTCTTGGTCTTCAACACAATCTGTGAAATTTTGAGCAGTCTGTGTTTGCTACAAGAGGAGATCTCACAAAGTATGCATTATTGTTGTTTACATTGGTTTCAATGCATTTTGGCCTAAAACGAGCATTTGCTGTTTTCTCTTAAACACAACATGGGAGAAAAACCATTTCACATCACATTTGTGGGTCTTGGTCTTCAACACAATCTGTGAAATTTTGAGCTGTCTGTGTTTGCTACAAGAGGAGTTATCACAAAGTATACATTATTGTTGTTTACATTGCTTTCAATGCATTTTGGACTAAAACGAGCATTTGCTGTTTTCTCTTAAACGCAACATGGGAGAAAAACCATTTCACATCACATTTGTGGGTCTTGGTCTTCAACACAATCTGTGAAATTTTGAGCAGTCTGTGTTTGCTACAAGAGGAGATCTCACAAAGATTGCGCTTTTTGTTGTTTCCATTGGTTACAATGCATTTTGGCCTAAAATGAGCATTTGCTGTTTTCTCTTAAAAGCAACCTGGGAGAAAAACAATTTCACATCACTTTTGTGGGTCTTGGTCTTCAACACAATCTGTGAAATTTTGAGCTGTCTGTGTTTGCTACAAGAGGAGATATCACAAACTATGCACTTTTCTTGTTTCCATTGGTTTCAATGCATTTTGACATAAAACGAGCATTTGCTGTTTTCTGTTAAACACAACAAGGGAGAAAAACCATTTCACATCACATTTGTGGGTCTTGGTCTTCAACACAATTTGTGAAATTTTGTGTTGTCTGTGTTTGCTACAAGAGGAGATATCACAAAGATTGCGCTTTTTGTTGTTTCCATTGGTTTCAATGCATTTTGGCCTAAAATGAGCATTTGCTGTTTTCTGTTAAACACAACATGGGAGAAAAACCATTTCACATAACGTTTGTGGGTCTTGGTCTTCAACACAATCTGTGAAATTTTGAGATGTCTGTGTTTGCTACAAGAGGAGTTATCACAAAGTATGCATTATTGTTGTTTACATTGCTTTCAATGCATTTTGGCCTAAAATGAGCATTTGCTGTTTTCTCTTAAAAGCAACATGGGAGAAAAACCAATTCACATCACATTTGTGGGTCTTGGTCTTCAACACAATCTGTGAAATTTTGTGCTGTCTGTGTTTGCTACAAGAGGAGATATCACAAAGATTGCGCTTTTTGTTGTTTCCATAGGTTTCAATGCATTTTGGCCTAAAATGAGCATTTGCTGTTTTCTCTTAAAAGCAACATGGGAGAAAAACCATTTCACATCACATTTGTGGGTCTTGGTCTTCAACACAATCTGTGAAATTTTGAGCTGTCTGTGTTTGCTACAAGAGGAGTTATCACAAAGTATGCACTTTTGTTGTTTCCATTGGTTTCAATGCATTTTGGCCTAAAATGAGCATTTGCTGTTTTCTCTTAAACACAACATGGGAGAAAAACCATTTCACATAACGTTTGTGGGTCTTGGTCTTCAACACAATCTGTGAAATTTTGAGATGTCTGTGTTTGCTACAAGAGGAGATATAACAAACTATGCGCTTTTGTTGTTTCCATTGGTTTCAATGCATTTTGACATAAAACGAGCATTTGCTGTTTTCTCTTAAACGCAACAAGGGAGAAAAACCATTTCACATCACATTTGTGGGTCTTGGTCTTCAACACAATCTGTGAAATTTTGAGCTGTCTGTATTTGCTACAAGAGGAGTTATCACAAAGTATGCATTATTGTTGTTTACATTGGTTTCAATGCATTTTGGCCTAAAACGAGCATTTGCTGTTTTCTCTTAAACGCAACATGGGAGAAAAACCATTTCATATCATATTTGTGGGTCTTGGTCTTCAACACAATCTGTGAAATTTTGAGCTGTCTGTGTTTGCTACAAGAGGAGATATCACAAAGAATGCGCTTTTTGTTGTTTCCATTGGTTTCAATGCATTTTGGCCTAAAATGAGCATTTGCTGTTTTCTCTTAAAAGCAACATGGGAGAAAAACCATTTCACATCACATTTGTGGGTCTTGGTCTTCAACACAATCTGTGAAATTTTGAGCTGTCTGTGTTTGCTACAAGAGGAGTTATCACAAAGTATGCATTATTGTTGTTTACATTGCTTTCAATGCATTTTGGACTAAAACGAGCATTTGCTGTTTTCTCTTAAAAGCAACATGGGAGAAAAACCATTTCACATCACATTTGTGGGTCTTGGTCTTCAACACAATCTGTGAAATTTTGAGCTGTCTGTGTTTGCTACAAGAGGAGATACCACAAAGTATGCGCTTTTGTTGTTTCCATTGGTTTCAATGCATTTTGGCCTAAAATGAGCAATTGCTGTTTTCTCTTAAATGCAACATGGGAGAAAAACCATTTCACATCACATTTGTGGATCTTGGTCTTCAACACAATTTGTGAAATTTTGTGTTGTCTGTGTTTGCTACAAGAGGAGACATCACAAAGATTGCACTTTTTGTTGTTTCCATTGGTTTCAATGCATTTTGGCCTAAAATGAGCATTTGCTGTTTTCTGTTAAACACAACATGGGAGAAAAACCATTTCACATAACGTTTGTGGGTCTTGGTCTTCAACACAATCTGTGAAATTTTGAGATGTCTGTGTTTGCTACAAGAGGAGATATCACAAACTATGCGCTTTTGTTGTTTCCATTGGTTTCAATGCATTTTGACATAAAACGAACATTTGCTGTTTTCTGTTAAACACAACAAGGGAGAAAAACCATTTCACATCACATTTGTGGTTCTTGGTCTTCAACACAATCTGTGAAATTTTGAGCTGTCTGTGTTTGCTACAAGAGGAGATATCACAAAGTATGCGCTTTTGTTGTTTCCATTAGTTTCAAAGCATTTTGGTCTAAAACGAGCATTTGCTCTTATCTCTTAAACGCAACATGGGAGAAAGACAATTTCACATCACATTTGTGGGTCTTGGTCTACAACACAATCTGTGAAATTTTGAGCTGTCTGTGTTTGCTACAAAAGGAGTTATCACAAAGTATGCATTATTGTTGTTTACATTGGTTTCAATGCATTTTGGCCTAAAACGAGATTTGCTGTTTTCTATTAAACGCAACATGGGAGAAAAACCATTTCACATCACATTTGTGGGTCTTGGTCTTCAACACAATCTGTGAAATTTTGAGCTGTCTGTGTTTGCTACAAGAGGAGTTATCACAAAGTATGCATTATTGTTGTTTACATTGCTTTCAATGCATTTTGGCCTAAAACGAGCATTTGCTGTTTTCTCTTAAACTCAACATGGGAGAAAAACCATTTCATATCACATTTGTGGGTCTTGGTCTTCAACACAATCTGTGAAATTTTGAGCTGTCTGTGTTTGCTACAAGAGGAGATATTACAAAAATTGCGCTTTTTGTTGTTTCCATTGGTTTCAATGCATTTTGGCCTAAAATGAGCATTTGCTGTTTTCTCTTAAAAGCAACATGGGAGAAAAACCATTTCACATCACATTTGTGGGTCTTGGTCTTCAACACAATCTGTGAAATTTTGAGCTGTCTGTGTTTGCTACAAGAGGAGTTATCACAAAGTATGCATTATTGTTGTTTACATTGCTTTCAATGCATTTTGGACTAAAACGAGCATTTGCTGTTTTCTCTTAAAAGCAACATGGGAGAAAAACCATTTCACATCACATTTGTGGGTCTTGGTCTTCAACACAATCTGTGAAATTTTGAGCTGTCTGTGTTTGCTACAAGAGGAGATACCACAAAGTATGCGCTTTTGTTGTTTCCATTGGTTTCAATGCATTTTGGCCTAAAATGAGCAATTGCTGTTTTCTCTTAAATGCAACATGGGAGAAAAACCATTTCACATCACATTTGTGGATCTTGGTCTTCAACACAATTTGTGAAATTTTGTGTTGTCTGTGTTTGCTACAAGAGGAGACATCACAAAGATTGCGCTTTTTGTTGTTTCCATTGGTTTCAATGCATTTTGGCCTAAAATGAGCATTTGCTGTTTTCTGTTAAACACAACATGGGAGAAAAACCATTTCAAATAACGTTTGTGGGTCTTGGTCTTCAACACAATCTGTGAAATTTTGAGATGTCTGTGTTTGCTACAAGAGGAGATATCACAAACTATGCGCTTTTGTTGTTTCCATTGGTTTCAATGCATTTTGACATAAAACGAGCATTTGCTGTTTTCTGTTAAACACAACAAGGGAGAAAAACCATTTCACATCACATTTGTGGTTCTTGGTCTTCAACACAATCTGTGAAATTTTGAGCTGTCTGTGTTTGCTACAAGAGGAGATATCACAAAGTATGCGCTTTTGTTGTTTCCATTAGTTTCAAAGCATTTTGGTCTAAAACGAGCATTTGCTCTATTCTCTTAAATGCAACATGGGAGAAAAACCATTTCACATCACATTTGTGGGTCTTGGTCTACAACACAATCTGTGAAATTTTGAGCTGTCTGTGTTTGCTACAAAAGGAGTTATCACAAAGTATGCATTATTGTTGTTTACATTGGTTTCAATGCATTTTGGCCTAAAACGAGCATTTGCTGTTGTCTCTTAAACGCAACATGGGAGAAAAACCATTTCACATCACATTTGTGGGTCTTGGTCTTCAACACAATCTGTGAAATTTTGAGCTGTCTGTGTTTGCTACAAGAGGAGTTATCACAAAGTATGCATTATTGTTGTTTACAGTGCTTTCAATGCATTTTGGCCTAAAACGAGCATTTGCTGTTTTCTCTTAAAAGCAACATGGGAGAAAAACCAATTCACATCACATTTGTGGGTCTTGGTCTTCAACACAATCTGTGAAATTTTGTGCTGTCTGTGTTTGCTACAAAAGGAGATATCACAAAGGTTGCGCTTTTTGTTGTTTCCATTGGTTTCAATGCATTTTGGCATAAAACGAGCATTTGCTGTTTTCTCTTAAACGCAACAAGGGAGAAAAACCATTTCACATCACATTTGTGGGTCTTTGTCTTCAACACAATCTGTGAAATTTTGAGCTGTCTGTGTTTGCTACAAGAGGAGATATCACAAAGCATGCGCTTTTGTTTCCATTGGCTTCAATGCATTTTAGTCTAAAACGAGCATTTGCTCTTTTCTCTAAAAAGCAACATGGGAGAAAAACCATTTCACATCACATTTGTGGGTCTTGGTCTTCAACACAATCTGTGAAATTTTGTGCTGTCTGTGTTTGCTACAAGAGGAGATATCACAAAGATTGCGCTTTTTGTTGTTTCCATTGGTTTCAATGCATATTGGCCTAAAATGAGCATTTGCTGTTTTCTGTTAAACACAACATGGGAGAAAAACCATTTCACATAACGTTTGTGGGTCTTGGTCTTCAACACAATCTGTGAAATTTTGAGATGTCTGTGTTTGCTACAAGAGGAGATATCACAAACTATGCGCTTTTGTTGTTTCCATTGGTTTCAATGCATTTTGACATAAAACGAGCATTTGCTGTTTTCTGTTAAACACAACAATGGAGAAAAACCATTTCACATCACATTTGTGGTTCTTGGTCTTCAACACAATCTGTGAAATTTTGAGCTGTCTGTGTTTGCTACAAGAGGAGATATCACAAAGTATGCGCTTTTGTTGTTTCCATTAGTTTCAAAGCATTTTGGTCTAAAACGAGCATTTGCTGTTTTCTCTTAAACGCAACATGGGAGAAAAACCAATTCACATCACATTTGTGGGTCTTGGTCTTCAACACAATCTGTGAAATTTTGTGCTGTCTGTGTTTGCTACAAGAGGAGATATCACAAAGGTTGCGCTTTTTGTTGTTTCCATTGGTTTCAATGCATTTTGGCCTAAAATGAGCATTTGCTGTTTTCTCTTAAAAGCAACATGGGAGAAAAAACATTTCACATCACATTTGTGGATCTTGGTCTTCAACACAATCTGTGAAATTTTGAGCTGTCTGTGTTTGCTACAAGAGGAGTTATCACAAAGTATGCATTATTGTTGTTTACATTGGTTTCAATGCATTTTGGCCTAAAACGAGCATTTGCTGTTTTCTCTTAAACGCAACATGGGAGAAAAACCATTTCACATCACATTTGTGGATCTTGGTCTTCAACACAATTTGTGAAATTTTGTGTTGTCTGTGTTTGCTACAAGAGGAGACATCACAAAGATTGCGCTTTTTGTTGTTTCCATTGGTTTCAATGCATTTTGGCCTAAAATGAGCATTTGCTGTTTTCTGTTAAACACAACATGGGAGAAAAACCATTTCAAATAACGTTTGTGGGTCTTGGTCTTCAACACAATCTGTGAAATTTTGAGATGTCTGTGTTTGCTACAAGAGGAGATATCACAAACTATGCGCTTTTGTTGTTTCCATTGGTTTCAATGCATTTTGACATAAAACGAGCATTTGCTGTTTTCTGTTAAACACAACAAGGGAGAAAAACCATTTCACATCACATTTGTGGTTCTTGGTCTTCAACACAATCTGTGAAATTTTGAGCTGTCTGTGTTTGCTACAAGAGGAGATATCACAAAGTATGCGCTTTTGTTGTTTCCATTAGTTTCAAAGCATTTTGGTCTAAAACGAGCATTTGCTCTATTCTCTTAAACGCAACATGGGAGAAAAACCATTTCACATCACATTTGTGGGTCTTGGTCTACAACACAATCTGTGAAATTTTGAGCTGTCTGTGTTTGCTACAAAAGGAGTTATCACAAAGTATGCATTATTGTTGTTTACATTGGTTTCAATGCATTTTGGCCTAAAACGAGCATTTGCTGTTGTCTCTTAAACGCAACATGGGAGAAAAACCATTTCACATCACATTTGTGGGTCTTGGTCTTCAACACAATCTGTGAAATTTTGAGCTGTCTGTGTTTGCTACAAGAGGAGTTATCACAAAGTATGCATTATTGTTGTTTACAGTGCTTTCAATGCATTTTGGCCTAAAACGAGCATTTGCTGTTTTCTCTTAAAAGCAACATGGGAGAAAAACCAATTCACATCACATTTGTGGGTCTTGGTCTTCAACACAATCTGTGAAATTTTGTGCTGTCTGTGTTTGCTACAAGAGGAGATATCACAAAGGTTGCGCTTTTTGTTGTTTCCATTGGTTTCAATGCATTTTGGCATAAAACGAGCATTTGCTGTTTTCTCTTAAACGCAACAAGGGAGAAAAACCATTTCACATCACATTTGTGGGTCTTTGTCTTCAACACAATCTGTGAAATTTTGAGCTGTCTGTGTTTGCTACAAGAGGAGATATCACAAAGCATGCGCTTTTGTTTCCATTGGCTTCAATGCATTTTAGTCTAAAACGAGCATTTGCTCTTTTCTCTAAAAAGCAACATGGGAGAAAAACCATTTCACATCACATTTGTGGGTCTTGGTCTTCAACACAATCTGTGAAATTTTGTGCTGTCTGTGTTTGCTACAAGAGGAGATATCACAAAGATTGCGCTTTTTGTTGTTTCCATTGGTTTCAATGCATATTGGCCTAAAATGAGCATTTGCTGTTTTCTGTTAAACACAACATGGGAGAAAAACCATTTCACATAACGTTTGTGGGTCTTGGTCTTCAACACAATCTGTGAAATTTTGAGATGTCTGTGTTTGCTACAAGAGGAGATATCACAAACTATGCGCTTTTGTTGTTTCCATTGGTTTCAATGCATTTTGACATAAAACGAGCATTTGCTGTTTTCTGTTAAACACAACAATGGAGAAAAACCATTTCACATCACATTTGTGGTTCTTGGTCTTCAACACAATCTGTGAAATTTTGAGCTGTCTGTGTTTGCTACAAGAGGAGATATCACAAAGTATGCGCTTTTGTTGTTTCCATTAGTTTCAAAGCATTTTGGTCTAAAACGAGCATTTGCTGTTTTCTCTTAAACGCAACATGGGAGAAAAACCAATTCACATCACATTTGTGGGTCTTGGTCTTCAACACAATCTGTGAAATTTTGTGCTGTCTGTGTTTGCTACAAGAGGAGATATCACAAAGGTTGCGCTTTTTGTTGTTTCCATTGGTTTCAATGCATTTTGGCCTAAAATGAGCATTTGCTGTTTTCTCTTAAAAGCAACATGGGAGAAAAAACATTTCACATCACATTTGTGGATCTTGGTCTTCAACACAATCTGTGAAATTTTGAGCTGTCTGTGTTTGCTACAAGAGGAGTTATCACAAAGTATGCATTATTGTTGTTTACATTGGTTTCAATGCATTTTGGCCTAAAACGAGCATTTGCTGTTTTCTCTTAAACGCAACATGGGAGAAAAACCATTTCACATCACATTTGTGTGTCTTGGTCTTCAACACAATCTGTGAAATTTTGAGCTGTCTGTGTTTGCTACAAGAGGAGATATCACAAAGTATGCGCTTTTGTTTCCATTGGCTTCAATGCATTTTAGTCTAAAACGAGCATTTGCTCTTTTCTCTAAAAAGCAACATGGGAGAAAAACCATTTCACATCACATTTGTGGGTCTTGGTCTTCAACACAATCTGTGAAATTTTGTGCTGTCTGTGTTTGCTACAAGAGGAGATATCACAAAGATTGCGCTTTTTGTTGTTTCCATTGGTTTCAATGCATTTTGGCCTAAAATGAGCATTTGCTGTTTTCTCTTAAAAGCAACATGGGAGAAAAAACATTTCACATCACATTTGTGGTTCTTGGTCTTCAACACAATCTGTGAAATTTTGAGCTGTCTGTGTTTGCTACAAGAGGAGATATCACAAAGTATGCATTATTGTTGTTTACATTGCTTTCAATGCATTTTGGACTAAAACGAGCATTTGCTGTTTTCTCTTAAAAGCAACATGGGAGAAAAACCATTTCACATCACATTTGTGGGTCTTGGTCTTCAGCACAATCTGTGAAATTTTGAGCTGTCTGTCTTTGCTACAATAGGAGATATCACAAAGTATGCGCTTTTGTTGTTTCCATTGGTTTCAATGCATTTTGGCCTAAAATGAGCTTTTGCTGTTTTCTCTTAAATGCAACATGGGAGAAAAACCATTTCACATCACATTTGTGGAACTTGGTCTTCAACACAATTTGTGAAATTTTGTGTTGTCTGTGTTTGCTACAAGAGGAGACATCACAAAGATTGCGCTTTTTGTTGTTTCCATTGGTTTCAATGCATTTTGGCCTAAAATGAGCATTTGCTGTTTTCTCTTAAAAGCAACATGGGAGAAAAAACCTTTCACATCACATTTGTGGGTCTTGGTCTTCAACACAATCTGTGAAATTTTGATCTGTCTGTGTTTGCTACAAGAGGAGATATCACAAAGTATGCTCTTTTGTTGTTTCCATTGGTTTCAATGCATTTTGGACTAAAACGAGCATTTGCTGTTTTCTCTTAAACGCAACAAGGGAGAAAAACCATTTCACATCACATTTGTGGGTCTTGGTCTTCAACACAATCTGTGAAATTTTGTACTGTCTGTGTTTGCTACAAGAGGAGATATCACAAAGATTGCGCTTTTTGTTGTTTCCATTGGTTTCAATGCATTTTGGCCTAAAATGAGCATTTGCTGTTTTCTCTTAAAAGCAACATGGGAGAAAAACCATTTCACATCACATTTGTGGGTCTTGGTCTTCAACACAATCTGTGGAATTTTGAGCTGTCTGTGTTTGCTACAAGAGGAGTTATCTCAAAGTATGCATTATTGTTGTTTACATTGCTTTCAATGCATTTTGGACTAAAACGAGCATTTGCTGTTTTCTCTTAAAAGCAACATGGGAGAAAAACCATTTCACATCATATTTGTGGGTCTTGGTCTTCAACACAATCTGTGAAATTTTGAGCTGTCTGTGTTTGCTACAAGAGGAGATATCACAAAGTATGCGCTTTTGTTGTTTCCATTGGTTTCAATGCATTTTGGCCTAAAATAAGCATTTGCTGTTTTATCTTAAATGCAACATGGGAGAAAAACCATTTCACATCACATTTGTGGATCTTGGTCTTCAACACAATTTGTGAAATTTTGTGTTGTCTGTGTTTGCTACAAGAGGAGACATCACAAAGATTGCGCTTTTTGTTGTTTCCATTGGTTTCAATGCATTTTGGCCTAAAATGAGCATTTGCTGTTTTCTGTTAAACACAACATGGGAGAAAAACCATTTCACATAACGTTTGTGGGTCTTGGTCTTCAACACAATCTGTGAAATTTTGAGATGTCTGTGTTTGCTACAAGAGGAGATATCACAAACTATGCGTTTTTGTTGTTTCCATTGGTTTCAATGCATTTTGACCTAAAATGAGCATTTGCTGTTTTCTGTTAAACACAACATGGGAGAAAAACCATTTCACATAACGTTTGTGGGTCTTGGTCTTCAACACAATCTGTGAAATTTTGAGATGTCTGTGTTTGCTACAAGAGGAGATATCACAAACTATGCGCTTTTGTTGTTTCCATTGGTTTCAATGCATTTTGACATAAAACGAGCATTTGCTCTTTTCTCTAAAAAGCAACATGGGAGAAAAACCATTTCACATCACATTTGTGGGTCTTGGTCTTCAACACAATCTGTGAAATTTTGTGCTGTCTGTGTTTGCTACAAGAGGAGATATTACAAAGATTGCGCTTTTTGTTGTTTCCATTGGTTTCAATGCATTTTGGCCTAAAATGAGCATTTGCTGTTTTCTCTTAAA
This sequence comes from Taudactylus pleione, assembly GCA_031769625.1. Taxonomy (NCBI): domain Eukaryota; kingdom Metazoa; phylum Chordata; class Amphibia; order Anura; family Myobatrachidae; genus Taudactylus; species Taudactylus pleione. Next base: position 47,042 of record JAUIMM010002836.1, read on the forward strand.
AGCAACATGGGAGAAAAACCATTTCACATCACATTTGTGGGTCTTGGTCTTCAACACAATCTGTGAAATTTTGAGCTGTCTGTGTTTGCTACAAGAGGAGATATCACAAAGTATGCGCTTTTGTTGTTTCCATTGGTTTCAATGCATTATGGCCTAAAATGAGCATTTGCTGTTTTCTCTTAAATGCAACATGGGAGAAAAACCATTTCACATCACATTTGTGGATCTTGATCTTCAACACAATTTGTGAAATTTTGTGTTGTCTGTGTTTGCTACAAGAGGAGACATCACAAAGATTGCGCTTTTTGTTGTTTCCATTGGTTTCAATGCATTTTGGCCTAAATTGAGCATTTGCTGTTTTCTATTAAAAGCAACATGGGAGAAAAACCAATTCACATCACATTTGTGGGTCTTGGTCTTCAACACAATCTGTGAAATTTTGTGCTGTCTGTGTTTGCTACAAGAGGAGATATCACAAAGGTTGCGCTTTTTGTTGTTTCCATTGGTTTCAATGCATTTTGGCCTAAAATGAGCATTTGCTGTTTTCTCTTAAAAGCAACATGGGAGAAAAACCATTTCACATCACATTTGTGGGTCTTGGTCTTCAACACAATCTGTGAAATTTTGAGCAGTCTGTGTTTGCTACAAGAGGAGATCTCACAAAGTATGCATTATTGTTGTTTACATTGGTTTCAATGCATTTTGGCCTAAAACGAGCATTTGCTGTTTTCTCTTAAACACAACATGGGAGAAAAACCATTTCACATCACATTTGTGGGTCTTGGTCTTCAACACAATCTGTGAAATTTTGAGCTGTCTGTGTTTGCTACAAGAGGAGTTATCACAAAGTATGCATTATTGTTGTTTACATTGCTTTCAATGCATTTTGGACTAAAACGAGCATTTGCTGTTTTCTCTTAAACGCAACATGGGAGAAAAACCATTTCACATCACATTTGTGGGTCTTGGTCTTCAACACAATCTGTGAAATTTTGAGCAGTCTGTGTTTGCTACAAGAGGAGATCTCACAAAGATTGCGCTTTTTGTTGTTTCCATTGGTTACAATGCATTTTGGCCTAAAATGAGCATTTGCTGTTTTCTCTTAAAAGCAACCTGGGAGAAAAACAATTTCACATCACTTTTGTGGGTCTTGGTCTTCAACACAATCTGTGAAATTTTGAGCTGTCTGTGTTTGCTACAAGAGGAGATATCACAAACTATGCACTTTTGTTGTTTCCATTGGTTTCAATGCATTTTGGCCTAAAATGAGCATTTGCTGTTTTCTCTTAAAAGCAACATGGGAGAAAAACCATTTCACATCACATTTGTGGGTCTTGGTCTTCAACACAATCTGTGAAATTTTGAGCAGTCTGTGTTTGCTACAAGAGGAGATCTCACAAAGTATGCATTATTGTTGTTTACATTGGTTTCAATGCATTTTGGCCTAAAACGAGCATTTGCTGTTTTCTCTTAAACACAACATGGGAGAAAAACCATTTCACATCACATTTGTGGGTCTTGGTCTTCAACACAATCTGTGAAATTTTGAGCTGTCTGTGTTTGCTACAAGAGGAGTTATCACAAAGTATGCATTATTGTTGTTTACATTGCTTTCAATGCATTTTGGACTAAAACGAGCATTTGCTGTTTTCTCTTAAACGCAACATGGGAGAAAAACCATTTCACATCACATTTGTGGGTCTTGGTCTTCAACACAATCTGTGAAATTTTGAGCAGTCTGTGTTTGCTACAAGAGGAGATCTCACAAAGATTGCACTTTTTGTTGTTTCCATTGGTTACAATGCATTTTGGCCTAAAATGAGCATTTGCTGTTTTCTCTTAAAAGCAACCTGGGAGAAAAACAATTTCACATCACTTTTGTGGGTCTTGGTCTTCAACACAATCTGTGAAATTTTGAGCTGTCTGTGTTTGCTACAAGAGGAGATATCACAAACTATGCACTTTTGTTGTTTCCATTGGTTTCAATGCATTTTGACATAAAACGAGCATTTGCTGTTTTCTGTTAAACACAACAAGGGAGAAAAACCATTTCACATCACATTTGTGGGTCTTGGTCTTCAACACAATTTGTGAAATTTTGTGTTGTCTGTGTTTGCTACAAGAGGAGATATCACAAAGATTGCGCTTTTTGTTGTTTCCATTGGTTTCAATGCATTTTGGCCTAAAATGAGCATTTGCTGTTTTCTGTTAAACACAACATGGGAGAAAAACCATTTCACATAACGTTTGTGGGTCTTGGTCTTCAACACAATCTGTGAAATTTTGAGATGTCTGTGTTTGCTACAAGAGGAGTTATCACAAAGTATGCATTATTGTTGTTTACATTGCTTTCAATGCATTTTGGCCTAAAACGAGCATTTGCTGTTTTCTCTTAAAAGCAACATGGGAGAAAAACCAATTCACATCACATTTGTGGGTCTTGGTCTTCAACACAATCTGTGAAATTTTGTGCTGTCTGTGTTTGCTACAAGAGGAGATATCACAAAGATTGCGCTTTTTGTTGTTTCCATAGGTTTCAATGCATTTTGGCCTAAAATGAGCATTTGCTGTTTTCTCTTAAAAGCAACATGGGAGAAAAACCATTTCACATCACATTTGTGGGTCTTGGTCTTCAACACAATCTGTGAAATTTTGAGCTGTCTGTGTTTGCTACAAGAGGAGTTATCACAAAGTATGCACTTTTGTTGTTTCCATTGGTTTCAATGCATTTTGGCCTAAAATGAGCATTTGCTGTTTTCTCTTAAACACAACATGGGAGAAAAACCATTTCACATAACGTTTGTGGGTCTTGGTCTTCAACACAATCTGTGAAATTTTGAGATGTCTGTGTTTGCTACAAGAGGAGATATAACAAACTATGCGCTTTTGTTGTTTCCATTGGTTTCAATGCATTTTGACATAAAACGAGCATTTGCTGTTTTCTCTTAAACGCAACAAGGGAGAAAAACCATTTCACATCACATTTGTGGGTCTTGGTCTTCAACACAATCTGTGAAATTTTGAGCTGTCTGTGTTTGCTACAAGAGGAGTTATCACAAAGTATGCATTATTGTTGTTTACATTGGTTTCAATGCATTTTGGCCTAAAACGAGCATTTGCTGTTTTCTCTTAAACGCAACATGGGAGAAAAACCATTTCATATCATATTTGTGGGTCTTGGTCTTCAACACAATCTGTGAAATTTTGAGCTGTCTGTGTTTGCTACAAGAGGAGATATCACAAAGAATGCGCTTTTTGTTGTTTCCATTGGTTTCAATGCATTTTGGCCTAAAATGAGCATTTGCTGTTTTCTCTTAAAAGCAACATGGGAGAAAAACCATTTCACATCACATTTGTGGGTCTTGGTCTTCAACACAATCTGTGAAATTTTGAGCTGTCTGTGTTTGCTACAAGAGGAGTTATCACAAAGTATGCATTATTGTTGTTTACATTGCTTTCAATGCATTTTGGACTAAAACGAGCATTTGCTGTTTTCTCTTAAAAGCAACATGGGAGAAAAACCATTTCACATCACATTTGTGGGTCTTGGTCTTCAACACAATCTGTGAAATTTTGAGCTGTCTGTGTTTGCTACAAGAGGAGATACCACAAAGTATGCGCTTTTGTTGTTTCCATTGGTTTCAATGCATTTTGGCCTAAAATGAGCAATTGCTGTTTTCTCTTAAATGCAACATGGGAGAAAAACCATTTCACATCACATTTGTGGATCTTGGTCTTCAACACAATTTGTGAAATTTTGTGTTGTCTGTGTTTGCTACAAGAGGAGACATCACAAAGATTGCACTTTTTGTTGTTTCCATTGGTTTCAATGCATTTTGGCCTAAAATGAGCATTTGCTGTTTTCTGTTAAACACAACATGGGAGAAAAACCATTTCACATAACGTTTGTGGGTCTTGGTCTTCAACACAATCTGTGAAATTTTGAGATGTCTGTGTTTGCTACAAGAGGAGATATCACAAACTATGCGCTTTTGTTGTTTCCATTGGTTTCAATGCATTTTGACATAAAACGAACATTTGCTGTTTTCTGTTAAACACAACAAGGGAGAAAAACCATTTCACATCACATTTGTGGTTCTTGGTCTTCAACACAATCTGTGAAATTTTGAGCTGTCTGTGTTTGCTACAAGAGGAGATATCACAAAGTATGCGCTTTTGTTGTTTCCATTAGTTTCAAAGCATTTTGGTCTAAAACGAGCATTTGCTCTTATCTCTTAAACGCAACATGGGAGAAAGACAATTTCACATCACATTTGTGGGTCTTGGTCTACAACACAATCTGTGAAATTTTGAGCTGTCTGTGTTTGCTACAAAAGGAGTTATCACAAAGTATGCATTATTGTTGTTTACCTTGGTTTCAATGCATTTTGGCCTAAAACGAGATTTGCTGTTTTCTATTAAACGCAACATGGGAGAAAAACCATTTCACATCACATTTGTGGGTCTTGGTCTTCAACACAATCTGTGAAATTTTGAGCTGTCTGTGTTTGCTACAAGAGGAGTTATCACAAAGTATGCATTATTGTTGTTTACATTGCTTTCAATGCATTTTGGCCTAAAACGAGCATTTGCTGTTTTCTCTTAAACTCAACATGGGAGAAAAACCATTTCATATCACATTTGTGGGTCTTGGTCTTCAACACAATCTGTGAAATTTTGTGCTGTCTGTGTTTGCTACAAGAGGAGATATCACAAAGGTTGCGCTTTTTGTTGTTTCCATTGGTTTCAATGCATTTTGGCCTAAAATGAGCATTTGCTGTTTTCTCTTAAAAGCAACATGGGAGAAAAACCATTTCACATCACATTTGTGGGTCTTGGTCTTCAACACAATCTGTGAAATTTTGAGCAGTCTGTGTTTGCTACAAGAGGAGATCTCACAAAGTATGCATTATTGTTGTTTACATTGGTTTCAATGCATTTTGGCCTAAAACGAGCATTTGCTGTTTTCTCTTAAACACAACATGGGAGAAAAACCATTTCACATCACATTTGTGGGTCTTGGTCTTCAACACAATCTGTGAAATTTTGAGCTGTCTGTGTTTGCTACAAGAGGAGTTATCACAAAGTATACATTATTGTTGTTTACATTGCTTTCAATGCATTTTGGACTAAAACGAGCATTTGCTGTTTTCTCTTAAACGCAACATGGGAGAAAAACCATTTCACATCACATTTGTGGGTCTTGGTCTTCAACACAATCTGTGAAATTTTGAGCAGTCTGTGTTTGCTACAAGAGGAGATCTCACAAAGATTGCGCTTTTTGTTGTTTCCATTGGTTACAATGCATTTTGGCCTAAAATGAGCATTTGCTGTTTTCTCTTAAAAGCAACCTGGGAGAAAAACAATTTCACATCACTTTTGTGGGTCTTGGTCTTCAACACAATCTGTGAAATTTTGAGCTGTCTGTGTTTGCTACAAGAGGAGATATCACAAACTATGCACTTTTCTTGTTTCCATTGGTTTCAATGCATTTTGACATAAAACGAGCATTTGCTGTTTTCTGTTAAACACAACAAGGGAGAAAAACCATTTCACATCACATTTGTGGGTCTTGGTCTTCAACACAATTTGTGAAATTTTGTGTTGTCTGTGTTTGCTACAAGAGGAGATATCACAAAGATTGCGCTTTTTGTTGTTTCCATTGGTTTCAATGCATTTTGGCCTAAAATGAGCATTTGCTGTTTTCTGTTAAACACAACATGGGAGAAAAACCATTTCACATAACGTTTGTGGGTCTTGGTCTTCAACACAATCTGTGAAATTTTGAGATGTCTGTGTTTGCTACAAGAGGAGTTATCACAAAGTATGCATTATTGTTGTTTACATTGCTTTCAATGCATTTTGGCCTAAAATGAGCATTTGCTGTTTTCTCTTAAAAGCAACATGGGAGAAAAACCAATTCACATCACATTTGTGGGTCTTGGTCTTCAACACAATCTGTGAAATTTTGTGCTGTCTGTGTTTGCTACAAGAGGAGATATCACAAAGATTGCGCTTTTTGTTGTTTCCATAGGTTTCAATGCATTTTGGCCTAAAATGAGCATTTGCTGTTTTCTCTTAAAAGCAACATGGGAGAAAAACCATTTCACATCACATTTGTGGGTCTTGGTCTTCAACACAATCTGTGAAATTTTGAGCTGTCTGTGTTTGCTACAAGAGGAGTTATCACAAAGTATGCACTTTTGTTGTTTCCATTGGTTTCAATGCATTTTGGCCTAAAATGAGCATTTGCTGTTTTCTCTTAAACACAACATGGGAGAAAAACCATTTCACATAACGTTTGTGGGTCTTGGTCTTCAACACAATCTGTGAAATTTTGAGATGTCTGTGTTTGCTACAAGAGGAGATATAACAAACTATGCGCTTTTGTTGTTTCCATTGGTTTCAATGCATTTTGACATAAAACGAGCATTTGCTGTTTTCTCTTAAACGCAACAAGGGAGAAAAACCATTTCACATCACATTTGTGGGTCTTGGTCTTCAACACAATCTGTGAAATTTTGAGCTGTCTGTATTTGCTACAAGAGGAGTTATCACAAAGTATGCATTATTGTTGTTTACATTGGTTTCAATGCATTTTGGCCTAAAACGAGCATTTGCTGTTTTCTCTTAAACGCAACATGGGAGAAAAACCATTTCATATCATATTTGTGGGTCTTGGTCTTCAACACAATCTGTGAAATTTTGAGCTGTCTGTGTTTGCTACAAGAGGAGATATCACAAAGAATGCGCTTTTTGTTGTTTCCATTGGTTTCAATGCATTTTGGCCTAAAATGAGCATTTGCTGTTTTCTCTTAAAAGCAACATGGGAGAAAAACCATTTCACATCACATTTGTGGGTCTTGGTCTTCAACACAATCTGTGAAATTTTGAGCTGTCTGTGTTTGCTACAAGAGGAGTTATCACAAAGTATGCATTATTGTTGTTTACATTGCTTTCAATGCATTTTGGACTAAAACGAGCATTTGCTGTTTTCTCTTAAAAGCAACATGGGAGAAAAACCATTTCACATCACATTTGTGGGTCTTGGTCTTCAACACAATCTGTGAAATTTTGAGCTGTCTGTGTTTGCTACAAGAGGAGATACCACAAAGTATGCGCTTTTGTTGTTTCCATTGGTTTCAATGCATTTTGGCCTAAAATGAGCAATTGCTGTTTTCTCTTAAATGCAACATGGGAGAAAAACCATTTCACATCACATTTGTGGATCTTGGTCTTCAACACAATTTGTGAAATTTTGTGTTGTCTGTGTTTGCTACAAGAGGAGACATCACAAAGATTGCACTTTTTGTTGTTTCCATTGGTTTCAATGCATTTTGGCCTAAAATGAGCATTTGCTGTTTTCTGTTAAACACAACATGGGAGAAAAACCATTTCACATAACGTTTGTGGGTCTTGGTCTTCAACACAATCTGTGAAATTTTGAGATGTCTGTGTTTGCTACAAGAGGAGATATCACAAACTATGTGCTTTTGTTGTTTCCATTGGTTTCAATGCATTTTGACATAAAACGAACATTTGCTGTTTTCTGTTAAACACAACAAGGGAGAAAAACCATTTCACATCACATTTGTGGTTCTTGGTCTTCAACACAATCTGTGAAATTTTGAGCTGTCTGTGTTTGCTACAAGAGGAGATATCACAAAGTATGCGCTTTTGTTGTTTCCATTAGTTTCAAAGCATTTTGGTCTAAAACGAGCATTTGCTCTTATCTCTTAAACGCAACATGGGAGAAAGACAATTTCACATCACATTTGTGGGTCTTGGTCTACAACACAATCTGTGAAATTTTGAGCTGTCTGTGTTTGCTACAAAAGGAGTTATCACAAAGTATGCATTATTGTTGTTTACATTGGTTTCAATGCATTTTGGCCTAAAACGAGATTTGCTGTTTTCTATTAAACGCAACATGGGAGAAAAACCATTTCACATCACATTTGTGGGTCTTGGTCTTCAACACAATCTGTGAAATTTTGAGCTGTCTGTGTTTGCTACAAGAGGAGTTATCACAAAGTATGCATTATTGTTGTTTACATTGCTTTCAATGCATTTTGGCCTAAAACGAGCATTTGCTGTTTTCTCTTAAACTCAACATGGGAGAAAAACCATTTCATATCACATTTGTGGGTCTTGGTCTTCAACACAATCTGTGAAATTTTGAGCTGTCTGTGTTTGCTACAAGAGGAGATATTACAAAAATTGCGCTTTTTGTTGTTTCCATTGGTTTCAATGCATTTTGGCCTAAAATGAGCATTTGCTGTTTTCTCTTAAAAGCAACATGGGAGAAAAACCATTTCACATCACATTTGTGGGTCTTGGTCTTCAACACAATCTGTGAAATTTTGAGCTGTCTGTGTTTGCTACAAGAGGAGTTATCACAAAGTATGCATTATTGTTGTTTACATTGCTTTCAATGCATTTTGGACTAAAACGAGCATTTGCTGTTTTCTCTTAAAAGCAACATGGGAGAAAAACCATTTCACATCACATTTGTGGGTCTTGGTCTTCAACACAATCTGTGAAATTTTGAGCTGTCTGTGTTTGCTACAAGAGGAGATACCACAAAGTATGCGCTTTTGTTGTTTCCATTGGTTTCAATGCATTTTGGCCTAAAATGAGCAATTGCTGTTTTCTCTTAAATGCAACATGGGAGAAAAACCATTTCACATCACATTTGTGGATCTTGGTCTTCAACACAATTTGTGAAATTTTGTGTTGTCTGTGTTTGCTACAAGAGGAGACATCACAAAGATTGCGCTTTTTGTTGTTTCCATTGGTTTCAATGCATTTTGGCCTAAAATGAGCATTTGCTGTTTTCTGTTAAACACAACATGGGAGAAAAACCATTTCAAATAACGTTTGTGGGTCTTGGTCTTCAACACAATCTGTGAAATTTTGAGATGTCTGTGTTTGCTACAAGAGGAGATATCACAAACTATGCGCTTTTGTTGTTTCCATTGGTTTCAATGCATTTTGACATAAAACGAGCATTTGCTGTTTTCTGTTAAACACAACAAGGGAGAAAAACCATTTCACATCACATTTGTGGTTCTTGGTCTTCAACACAATCTGTGAAATTTTGAGCTGTCTGTGTTTGCTACAAGAGGAGATATCACAAAGTATGCGCTTTTGTTGTTTCCATTAGTTTCAAAGCATTTTGGTCTAAAACGAGCATTTGCTCTATTCTCTTAAACGCAACATGGGAGAAAAACCATTTCACATCACATTTGTGGGTCTTGGTCTACAACACAATCTGTGAAATTTTGAGCTGTCTGTGTTTGCTACAAAAGGAGTTATCACAAAGTATGCATTATTGTTGTTTACATTGGTTTCAATGCATTTTGGCCTAAAACGAGCATTTGCTGTTGTCTCTTAAACGCAACATGGGAGAAAAACCATTTCACATCACATTTGTGGGTCTTGGTCTTCAACACAATCTGTGAAATTTTGAGCTGTCTGTGTTTGCTACAAGAGGAGTTATCACAAAGTATGCATTATTGTTGTTTACAGTGCTTTCAATGCATTTTGGCCTAAAACGAGCATTTGCTGTTTTCTCTTAAAAGCAGCATGGGAGAAAAACCAATTCACATCACATTTGTGGGTCTTGGTCTTCAACACAATCTGTGAAATTTTGTGCTGTCTGTGTTTGCTACAAGAGGAGATATCACAAAGGTTGCGCTTTTTGTTGTTTCCATTGGTTTCAATGCATTTTGGCATAAAACGAGCATTTGCTGTTTTCTCTTAAACGCAACAAGGGAGAAAAACCATTTCACATCACATTTGTGGGTCTTTGTCTTCAACACAATCTGTGAAATTTTGAGCTGTCTGTGTTTGCTACAAGAGGAGATATCACAAAGCATGCGCTTTTGTTTCCATTGGCTTCAATGCATTTTAGTCTAAAACGAGCATTTGCTCTTTTCTCTAAAAAGCAACATGGGAGAAAAACCATTTCACATCACATTTGTGGGTCTTGGTCTTCAACACAATCTGTGAAATTTTGTGCTGTCTGTGTTTGCTACAAGAGGAGATATCACAAAGATTGCGCTTTTTGTTGTTTCCATTGGTTTCAATGCATATTGGCCTAAAATGAGCATTTGCTGTTTTCTGTTAAACACAACATGGGAGAAAAACCATTTCACATAACGTTTGTGGGTCTTGGTCTTCAACACAATCTGTGAAATTTTGAGATGTCTGTGTTTGCTACAAGAGGAGATATCACAAACTATGCGCTTTTGTTGTTTCCATTGGTTTCAATGCATTTTGACATAAAACGAGCATTTGCTGTTTTCTGTTAAACACAACAATGGAGAAAAACCATTTCACATCACATTTGTGGTTCTTGGTCTTCAACACAATCTGTGAAATTTTGAGCTGTCTGTGTTTGCTACAAGAGGAGATATCACAAAGTATGCGCTTTTGTTGTTTCCATTAGTTTCAAAGCATTTTGGTCTAAAACGAGCATTTGCTGTTTTCTCTTAAACGCAACATGGGAGAAAAACCAATTCACATCACATTTGTGGGTCTTGGTCTTCAACACAATCTGTGAAATTTTGTGCTGTCTGTGTTTGCTACAAGAGGAGATATCACAAAGGTTGCGCTTTTTGTTGTTTCCATTGGTTTCAATGCATTTTGGCCTAAAATGAGCATTTGCTGTTTTCTCTTAAAAGCAACATGGGAGAAAAAACATTTCACATCACATTTGTGGATCTTGGTCTTCAACACAATCTGTGAAATTTTGAGCTGTCTGTGTTTGCTACAAGAGGAGTTATCACAAAGTATGCATTATTGTTGTTTACATTGGTTTCAATGCATTTTGGCCTAAAACGAGCATTTGCTGTTTTCTCTTAAACGCAACATGGGAGAAAAACCATTTCACATCACATTTGTGTGTCTTGGTCTTCAACACAATCTGTGAAATTTTGAGCTGTCTGTGTTTGCTACAAGAGGAGATATCACAAAGTATGCGCTTTTGTTTCCATTGGCTTCAATGCATTTTAGTCTAAAACGAGCATTTGCTCTTTTCTCTAAAAAGCAACATGGGAGAAAAACCATTTCACATCACATTTGTGGGTCTTGGTCTTCAACACAATCTGTGAAATTTTGTGCTGTCTGTGTTTGCTACAAGAGGAGATATCACAAAGATTGCGCTTTTTGTTGTTTCCATTGGTTTCAATGCATTTTGGCCTAAAATGAGCATTTGCTGTTTTCTCTTAAAAGCAACATGGGAGAAAAAACATTTCACATCACATTTGTGGTTCTTGGTCTTCAACACAATCTGTGAAATTTTGAGCTGTCTGTGTTTGCTACAAGAGGAGATATCACAAAGTATGCATTATTGTTGTTTACATTGCTTTCAATGCATTTTGGACTAAAACGAGCATTTGCTGTTTTCTCTTAAAAGCAACATGGGAGAAAAACCATTTCACATCACATTTGTGGGTCTTGGTCTTCAGCACAATCTGTGAAATTTTGAGCTGTCTGTCTTTGCTACAATAGGAGATATCACAAAGTATGCGCTTTTGTTGTTTCCATTGGTTTCAATGCATTTTGGCCTAAAATGAGCTTTTGCTGTTTTCTCTTAAATGCAACATGGGAGAAAAACCATTTCACATCACATTTGTGGAACTTGGTCTTCAACACAATTTGTGAAATTTTGTGTTGTCTGTGTTTGCTACAAGAGGAGACATCACAAAGATTGCGCTTTTTGTTGTTTCCATTGGTTTCAATGCATTTTGGCCTAAAATGAGCATTTGCTGTTTTCTCTTAAAAACAACATGGGAGAAAAAACCTTTCACATCACATTTGTGGGTCTTGGTCTTCAACACAATCTGTGAAATTTTGATCTGTCTGTGTTTGCTACAAGAGGAGATATCACAAAGTATGCTCTTTTGTTGTTTCCATTGGTTTCAATGCATTTTGGACTAAAACGAGCATTTGCTGTTTTCTCTTAAACGCAACAAGGGAGAAAAACCATTTCACATCACATTTGTGGGTCTTGGTCTTCAACACAATCTGTGAAATTTTGTACTGTCTGTGTTTGCTACAAGAGGAGATATCACAAAGATTGCGCTTTTTGTTGTTTCCATTGGTTTCAATGCATTTTGGCCTAAAATGAGCATTTGCTGTTTTCTCTTAAAAGCAACATGGGAGAAAAACCATTTCACATCACATTTGTGGGTCTTGGTCTTCAACACAATCTGTGGAATTTTGAGCTGTCTGTGTTTGCTACAAGAGGAGTTATCTCAAAGTATGCATTATTGTTGTTTACATTGCTTTCAATGCATTTTGGACTAAAACGAGCATTTGCTGTTTTCTCTTAAAAGCAACATGGGAGAAAAACCATTTCACATCATATTTGTGGGTCTTGGTCTTCAACACAATCTGTGAAATTTTGAGCTGTCTGTGTTTGCTACAAGAGGAGATATCACAAAGTATGCGCTTTTGTTGTTTCCATTGGTTTCAATGCATTTTGGCCTAAAATAAGCATTTGCTGTTTTATCTTAAATGCAACATGGGAGAAAAACCATTTCACATCACATTTGTGGATCTTGGTCTTCAACACAATTTGTGAAATTTTGTGTTGTCTGTGTTTGCTACAAGAGGAGACATCACAAAGATTGCGCTTTTTGTTGTTTCCATTGGTTTCAATGCATTTTGGCCTAAAATGAGCATTTGCTGTTTTCTGTTAAACACAACATGGGAGAAAAACCATTTCACATAACGTTTGTGGGTCTTGGTCTTCAACACAATCTGTGAAATTTTGAGATGTCTGTGTTTGCTACAAGAGGAGATATCACAAACTATGCGTTTTTGTTGTTTCCATTGGTTTCAATGCATTTTGACCTAAAATGAGCATTTGCTGTTTTCTGTTAAACACAACATGGGAGAAAAACCATTTCACATAACGTTTGTGGGTCTTGGTCTTCAACACAATCTGTGAAATTTTGAGATGTCTGTGTTTGCTACAAGAGGAGATATCACAAACTATGCGCTTTTGTTGTTTCCATTGGTTTCAATGCATTTTGACATAAAACGAGCATTTGCTCTTTTCTCTAAAAAGCAACATGGGAGAAAAACCATTTCACATCACATTTGTGGGTCTTGGTCTTCAACACAATCTGTGAAATTTTGTGCTGTCTGTGTTTGCTACAAGAGGAGATATTACAAAGATTGCGCTTTTTGTTGTTTCCATTGGTTTCAATGCATTTTGGCCTAAAATGAGCATTTGCTGTTTTCTCTTAAAAGCAACATGGGAGAAAAACCATTTCACATCACATTTGTGGGTCTTGGTCTTCAACACAATCTGTGAAATTTTGAGCTGTCTGTGTTTGCTACAAGAGGAGATATCACAAAGTATGCGCTTTTGTTGTTTCCATTGGTTTCAATGCATTATGGCCTAAAATGAGCATTTGCTGTTTTCTCTTAAATGCAACATGGGAGAAAAACCATTTCACATCACATTTGTGGATCTTGATCTTCAACACAATTTGTGAAATTTTGTGTTGTCTGTGTTTGCTACAAGAGGAGACATCACAAAGATTGCGCTTTTTGTTGTTTCCATTGGTTTCAATGCATTTTGGCCTAAATTGAGCATTTGCTGTTTTCTATTAAAAGCAACATGGGAGAAAAACCAATTCACATCACATTTGTGGGTCTTGGTCTTCAACACAATCTGTGAAATTTTGTGCTGTCTGTGTTTGCTACAAGAGGAGATATCACAAAGGTTGCGCTTTTTGTTGTTTCCATTGGTTTCAATGCATTTTGGCCTAAAATGAGCATTTGCTGTTTTCTCTTAAAAGCAACATGGGAGAAAAACCATTTCACATCACATTTGTGGGTCTTGGTCTTCAACACAATCTGTGAAATTTTGAGCAGTCTGTGTTTGCTACAAGAGGAGATCTCACAAAGTATGCATTATTGTTGTTTACATTGGTTTCAATGCATTTTGGCCTAAAACGAGCATTTGCTGTTTTCTCTTAAACACAACAAGGGAGGAAAACCATTTCACATCACATTTGTGGGTCTTGGTCTTCAACACAATCTGTGAAACTTTGAGCTGTCTGTGTTTGCTACAAGAGGAGTTATCACAAAGTATGCATTATTGTTGTTTACATTGCTTTCAATCCATTTTGGACTAAAACGAGCATTTGCTGTTTTCTCTTAAATGCAACATGGGAGAAAAACCATTTCACATCACATTTGTGGGTCTTGGTCTTCAACACAATCTGTGAAATTTTGAGCAGTCTGTGTTTGCTACAAGAGGAGATCTCACAAAGATTGCGCTTTTTGTGGTTTCCATTGGTTTCAATGCATTTTGGCCTAAAATGAGCATTTGCTGTTTTCTCTTAAAAGCAACCTGGGAGAAAAACCATTTCACATCACATTTGTGGGTCTTGGTCTTCAACACAATCTGTGAAATTTTGAGCTGTCTGTGTTTGCTACAAGAGGAGTTATCACAAAGTATGCATTATTGTTGTTTACATTGCTTTCAATGCATTTTGGCCTAAAACGAGCATTTGCTGTTTTCTCTTAAATGCAACATGGGAGAAAAACCAATTCACATCACATTTGTGGGTCTTGGTCTGCAACACAATCTGTGAAATTTTGTGCTGTCTGTGTTTGCTACAAGAGGAGATATCACAAAGGTTGCGCTTTTTGTTGTTTCCATTGGTTTCAATGCATTTTGGCCTAAAATGAGCATTTGCTGTTTTCTCTTAAAAGCAACATGGGAGAAAAAACATTTCACATCACATTTGTGGATCTTGGTCTTCAACACAATCTGTGAAATGTTGAGCTGTCTGTGTTTGCTACAAGAGGAGTTATCACAAAGTATGCATTATTGTTGTTTACATTGGTTTCAATGCATTTTGGCCTAAAACGAGCATTTGCTGTTTTCTCTTAAACGCAACATGGGAGAAAAACCATTTCACATCACATTTGTGTGGCTTGGTCTTCAACACAATCTGTGAAATTTTGAGCTGTCTGTGTTTGCTACAAGAGGAGATATCACAAAGTATGCGCTTTTGTTTCCATTGGCTTCAATGCATTTTAGTCTAAAACGAGCATTTGCTCTTTTCTCTAAAAAGCAACATGGGAGAAAAACCATTTCACATCACATTTGTGGGTCTTGGTCTTCAACACAATCTGTGAAATTTTGTGCTGTCTGTGTTTGCTACAAGAGGAGATATCACAAAGATTGCGCTTTTTGTTGTTTCCATTGGTTTCAATGCATTTTGGCCTAAAATGAGCATTTGCTGTTTTCTCTTAAAAGCAACATGGGAGAAAAAACATTTCACATCACATTTGTGGGTCTTGGTCTTCAACACAATCTGTGAAATTTTGAGCTGTCTGTGTTTGCTACAAGAGGAGATATCACAAAGTATGCATTATTGTTGTTTACATTGCTTTCAATGCATTTTGGACTAAAACGAGCATTTGCTGTTTTCTCTTAAAAGCAACATGGGAGAAAAACCATTTCACATCACATTTGTGGGTCTTGGTCTTCAGCACAATCTGTGAAATTTTGAGCTGTCTGTGTTTGCTACAATAGGAGATATCACAAAGTATGCGCTTTTGTTGTTTCCATTGGTTTCAATGCATTTTGGCCTAAAATGAGCTTTTGCTGTTTTCTCTTAAATGCAACATGGGAGAAAAACCATTTCACATCACATTTGTGGAACTTGGTCTTCAACACAATTTGTGAAATTTTGTGTTGTCTGTGTTTGCTACAAGAGGAGACATCACAAAGATTGCGCTTTTTGTTGTTTCCATTGGTTTCAATGCATTTTGGCCTAAAATTAGCATTTGCTGTTTTCTCTTAAAAGCAACATGGGAGAAAAACCATTTCACATCACATTTGTGGGTCTTGGTCTTCAACACAATCTGTGAAATTTTGAGCTGTCTGTGTTTGCTACAAGAGGAGTTATCACAAAGTATGCATTATTGTTGTTTACATTGCTTTCAATGCATTTTGGACTAAAACGAGCATTTGCTGTTTTCTCTTAAAAGCAACATGGGAGAAAAACCATTTCACATCACATTTGTGGGTCTTGGTCTTCAACACAATCTGTGAAATTTTGAGCTGTCTGTGTTTGCTACAAGAGGAGATATCACAAACTATGCGCTTTTGTTGTTTCCATTGGTTTCAATGCATTTTGGCCTAAAATGAGCATTTGCTGTTTTATCTTAAATGCAACATGGGAGAAAAACCATTTCACATCACATTTGTGGGTCTTGGTCTTCAACACAATTTGTGAAATTTTGTGTTGTCTGTGTTTGCTACAAGAGGAGATATCACAAAGATTGCGCTTTTTGTTGTTTCCATTGGTTTCAATGCATTTTGGCCTAAAATGAGCATTTGCTGTTTTCTGTTAAACACAACATGGGAGAAAAACCATTTCACATAACATTTGTGGGTCTTGGTCTTCAACACAATCTGTGAAATTTTGAGATGTCTGTGTTTGCTACAAGAGGAGATATCACAAACTATGCGCTTTTGTTGTTTCCATTGGTTTCAATGCATTTTGACATAAAACGAGCATTTGCTGTTTTCTCTTAAATGCAACAAGGGAGAAAAACCATTTCACATCACATTTGTGGGTCTTGGTCTGCAACACAATCTGTGAAATTTTGAGCTGTCTGTGTTTGCTACAAGAGGAGATATCACAAAGTATGCGCTTTTGTTTCCATTGGCTTCAATGCATTTTAGTCTAAAACGAGCATTTGCTCTTTTCTCTAAAAAGCAACATGGGAGAAAAACCATTTCACATCACATTTGTGGGTCTTGGTCTTCAACACAATCTGTGAAATTTTGTGCTGTCTGTGTTTGCTACAAGAGGAGATATTACAAAGATTGCGCTTTTTGTTGTTTCCATTGGTTTCAATGCATTTTGGCCTAAAATGAGCATTTGCTGTTTTCTCTTAAAAGCAACATGGGAGAAAAACCATTTCAAATCACATTTGTGGGTCTTGGTCTTCAACACAATCTGTGAAATTTTGAGCTGTCTGTGTTTGCTACAAGAGGAGTTATCACAAAGTATGCATTATTGTTGTTTACATTGCTTTCAATGCATTTTGGACTAAAACGAGCATTTGCTGTTTTCTCTTAAAAGCAACATGGGAGAAAAACCATTTCACATCACATTTGTGGGTCTTGGTCTTCAACACAATCTGTGAAATTTTGAGCTGTCTGTGTTTGCTACAAGAGGAGATATCACAAAGTATGCGCTTTTGTTGTTTCCATTGGTTTCAATGCATTATGGCCTAAAATGAGCATTTGCTGTTTTCTCTTAAATGCAACATGGGAGAAAAACCATTTCACATCACATTTGTGGATCTTGGTCTTCAACACAATTTGTGAAATTTTGTGTTGTCTGTGTTTGCTACAAGAGGAGATATCACAAAGGTTGCGCTTTTTGTTGTTTCCATTGGTTTCAATGCATTTTGGCCTAAAATGAGCATTTGCTGTTTTCTCTTAAAAGCAACATGGGAGAAAAACCATTTCACATCACATTTGTGGGTCTTGGTCTTCAACACAATCTGTGAAATTTTGAGCAGTCTGTGTTTGCTACAAGAGGAGATCTCACAAAGTATGCATTATTGTTGTTTACATTGGTTTCAATGCATTTTGGCCTAAATTGAGCATTTGCTGTTTTCTCTTAAACGCAACATGGGAAAAAAACCATTTCACATCACATTTGTGGGTCTTGGTCTTCAACACAATCTGTGAAATTTTGAGCTGTCTGTGTTTGCTACAAGAAGAGTTATCACAAAGTATGCATTATTGTTGTTTACATTGCTTTCAATGCATTTTGGACTAAAATGAGCATTTGCTGTTTTCTCTTAAACGCAACATGGGAGAAAAACCATTTCACATCACATTTGTGGGTCTTGGTCTTCAACACAATCTGTGAAATTTTGAGCTGTCTGTGTTTGCTACAAGAGGAGTTATCACAAAGTATGCATTATTGTTGTTTACATTGCTTTCAATGCATTTTGGCCTAAAACGAGCATTTGCTGTTTTCTCTTAAAAGCAACATGGGAGAAAAACCATTTCACATCACATTTGTGGGTCTTGGTCTTCAACACAATCTGTGAAATTTTGAGCTGTCTGTGTTTGCTACAAGAGGAGATATCACAAAGATTGCGCTTTTTGTTGTTTCCATTGGTTTCAATGCATTTTGGCCTAAAATGAGCATTTGCTGTTTTCTGTTAAACACAACATGGGAGAAAAACCATTTCACATAACGTTTGTGGGTCTTGGTCTTCAACACAATCTGTGAAATTTTGTGCTGTCTGTGTTTGCTACAAGAGGAGATATCACAAAGTATGCATTATTGTTGTTTACATTGGTTTCAATGCATTTTGGCCTAAAACGAGCATTTGCTGTTTTCTCTTAAACACAACATGGGAGAAAAACCATTTCACATCACATTTGTGGGTCTTGGTCTTCAACACAATCTGTGAAATTTTGAGCTGTCTGTGTTTGCTACAAGAGGAGTTATCACAAAGTATGCATTATTGTTGTTTACATTGCTTTCAATGCATTTTGGACTAAAACGAGCATTTGCTGTTTTCTCTTAAAAGCAACATGGGAGAAAAACCAATTCACATCACATTTGTGGGTCTTGGTCTGCAACACAATCTGTGAAATTTTGTGCTGTCTGTGTTTGCTACAAGAGGAGATATCACAAAGGTTGCGCTTTTTGTTGTTTCCATTGGTTTCAATGCATTTTGGCCTAAAATGAGCATTTGCTGTTTTCTCTTAAAAGCAACATGGGAGAAAAAACATTTCACATCACATTTGAGGATCTTGGTCTTCAACACAATCTGTGAAATTTTGAGCTGTCTGTGTTTGCTACAAGAGGAGTTATCACAAAGTATGCATTATTGTTGTTTACATTGGTTTCAATGCATTTTGTCCTAAAACGAGCATTTGCTGTTTTCTCTTAAACGCAACATGGGAGAAAAACCATTTCACATCACATTTGTGTGGCTTGGTCTTCAACACAATCTGTCGAATTTTGAGCTGTCTGTGTTTGCTACAAGAGGAGATATCACAAAGTATGCGCTTTTGTTTCCATTGGCTTCAATGCATTTTAGTCTAAAACGAGCATTTGCTCTTTTCTCTAAAAAGCAACATGGGAGAAAAACCATTTCACATCACATTTGTGGGTCTTGGTCTTCAACACAATCTGTGAAATTTTGTGCTGTCTGTGTTTGCTACAAGAGGAGATATCACAAAGATTGCGCTTTTTGTTGTTTCCATTGGTTTCAATGCATTTTGGCCTAAAATGAGCATTTGCTGTTTTCTCTTAAAAGCAACATGGGAGAAAAAACATTTCACATCACATTTGTGGGTCTTGGTCTTCAACACAATCTGTGAAATTTTGAGCTGTCTGTGTTTGCTACAAGAGGAGTTATCACAAAGTATGCATTATTGTTGTTTACATTGCTTTCAATGCATTTTGGACTAAAACGAGCATTTGCTGTTTTCTCTTAAAAGCAACATGGGAGAAAAACCATTTCACATCACATTTGTGGGTCTTGGTCTTCAACACAATCTGTGAAATTTTGAGCTGTCTGTGTTTGCTACAAGAGGAGATATCACAAAGTATGCGCTTTTGTTGTTTCCATTGGTTTCAATGCATTTTGGCCTAAAATGAGCATTTGCTGTTTTATCTTAAATGCAACATGGGAGAAAAACCATTTCACATCACATTTGTGGGTCTTGGTCTTCAACACAATTTGTGAAATTTTGTGTTGTCTGTGTTTGCTACAAGAGGAGATATCACAAAGATTGCGCTTTTTGTTGTTTCCATTGGTTTCAATGCATTTTGGCCTAAAATGAGCATTTGCTGTTTTCTGTTAAACACAACATGGGAGAAAAACCATTTCACATAACATTTGTGGGTCTTGGTCTTCAACACAATCTGTGAAATTTTGAGATGTCTGTGTTTGCTACAAGAGGAGATATCACAAACTATGCGCTTTTGTTGTTTCCATTGGTTTCAATGCATTTTGACATAAAACGAGCATTTGCTGTTTTCTCTTAAATGCAACAAGGGAGAAAAACCATTTCACATCACATTTGTGGGTCTTGGTCTGCAACACAATCTGTGAAATTTTGAGCTGTCTGTGTTTGCTACAAGAGGAGATATCACAAAGTATGCGCTTTTGTTTCCATTGGCTTCAATGCATTTTAGTCTAAAACGAGCATTTGCTCTTTTCTCTAAAAAGCAACATGGGAGAAAAACCATTTCACATCACATTTGTGGGTCTTGGTCTTCAACACAATCTGTGAAATTTTGGGCTGTCTGTGTTTGCTACAAGAGGAGATATTACAAAGATTGCGCTTTTTGTTGTTTCCATTGGTTTCAATGCATTTTGGCCTAAAATGAGCATTTGCTGTTTTCTCTTAAAAGCAACATGGGAGAAAAACCATTTCAAATCACATTTGTGGGTCTTGGTCTTCAACACAATCTGTGAAATTTTGAGCTGTCTGTGTTTGCTACAAGAGGAGTTATCACAAAGTATGCATTATTGTTGTTTACATTGCTTTCAATGCATTTTGGACTAAAACGAGCATTTGCTGTTTTCTCTTAAAAGCAACATGGGAGAAAAACCATTTCACATCACATTTGTGGGTCTTGGTCTTCAACACAATCTGTGAAATTTTGAGCTGTCTGTGTTTGCTACAAGAGGAGATATCACAAAGTATGCGCTTTTGTTGTTTCCATTGGTTTCAATGCATTATGGCCTAAAATGAGCATTTGCTGTTTTCTCTTAAATGCAACATGGGAGAAAAACCATTTCACATCACATTTGTGGATCTTGGTCTTCAACACAATTTGTGAAATTTTGTGTTGTCTGTGTTTGCTACAAGAGGAGATATCACAAAGGTTGCGCTTTTTGTTGTTTCCATTGGTTTCAATGCATTTTGGCCTAAAATGAGCATTTGCTGTTTTCTCTTAAAAGCAACATGGGAGAAAAACCATTTCACATCACATTTGTGGGTCTTGGTCTTCAACACAATCTGTGAAATTTTGAGCAGTCTGTGTTTGCTACAAGAGGAGATCTCACAAAGTATGCATTATTGTTGTTTACATTGGTTTCAATGCATTTTGGCCTAAATTGAGCATTTGCTGTTTTCTCTTAAACGCAACATGGGAAAAAAACCATTTCACATCACATTTGTGGGTCTTGGTCTTCAACACAATCTGTGAAATTTTGAGCTGTCTGTGTTTGCTACAAGAAGAGTTATCACAAAGTATGCATTATTGTTGTTTACATTGCTTTCAATGCATTTTGGACTAAAATGAGCATTTGCTGTTTTCTCTTAAACGCAACATGGGAGAAAAACCATTTCACATCACATTTGTGGGTCTTGGTCTTCAACACAATCTGTGAAATTTTGAGCTGTCTGTGTTTGCTACAAGAGGAGATATCACAAAGATTGCGCTTTTTGTTGTTTCCATTGGTTTCAATGCATTTTGGCCTAAAATGAGCATTTGCTGTTTTCTGTTAAACACAACATGGGAGAAAAACCATTTCACATAACGTTTGTGGGTCTTGGTCTTCAACACAATCTGTGAAATTTTGTGCTGTCTGTGTTTGCTAAAAGAGGAGATATCACAAAGTATGCATTATTGTTGTTTACATTGGTTTCAATGCATTTTGGCCTAAAACGAGCATTTGCTGTTTTCTCTTAAACACAACATGGGAGAAAAACCATTTCACATCACATTTGTGGGTCTTGGTCTTCAACACAATCTGTGAAATTTTGAGCTGTCTGTGTTTGCTACAAGAGGAGTTATCACAAAGTATGCATTATTGTTGTTTACATTGCTTTCAATGCATTTTGGACTAAAACGAGCATTTGCTGTTTTCTCTTAAAAGCAACATGGGAGAAAAACCAATTCACATCACATTTGTGGGTCTTGGTCTGCAACACAATCTGTGAAATTTTGTGCTGTCTGTGTTTGCTACAAGAGGAGATATCACAAAGGTTGCGCTTTTTGTTGTTTCCATTGGTTTCAATGCATTTTGGCCTAAAATGAGCATTTGCTGTTTTCTCTTAAAAGCAACATGGGAGAAAAAACATTTCACATCACATTTGAGGATCTTGGTCTTCAACACAATCTGTGAAATTTTGAGCTGTCTGTGTTTGCTACAAGAGGAGTTATCACAAAGTATGCATTATTGTTGTTTACATTGGTTTCAATGCATTTTGTCCTAAAACGAGCATTTGCTGTTTTCTCTTAAACGCAACATGGGAGAAAAACCATTTCACATCACATTTGTGTGGCTTGGTCTTCAACACAATCTGTCGAATTTTGAGCTGTCTGTGTTTGCTACAAGAGGAGATATCACAAAGTATGCGCTTTTGTTTCCATTGGCTTCAATGCATTTTAGTCTAAAACGAGCATTTGCTCTTTTCTCTAAAAAGCAACATGGGAGAAAAACCATTTCACATCACATTTGTGGGTCTTGGTCTTCAACACAATCTGTGAAATTTTGTGCTGTCTGTGTTTGCTACAAGAGGAGATATCACAAAGATTGCGCTTTTTGTTGTTTCCATTGGTTTCAATGCATTTTGGCCTAAAATGAGCATTTGCTGTTTTCTCTTAAAAGCAACATGGGAGAAAAAACATTTCACATCACATTTGTGGGTCTTGGTCTTCAACACAATCTGTGAAATTTTGAGCTGTCTGTGTTTGCTACAAGAGGAGATATCACAAAGTATGCATTATTGTTGTTTACATTGCTTTCAATGCATTTTGGACTAAAACGAGCATTTGCTGTTTTCTCTTAAATGCAAAAAGGGAGAAAAACCATTTCACATCACATTTGTGGGTCTTGGTCTGCAACACAATCTGTGAAATTTTGAGCTGTCTGTGTTTGCTACAAGAGGAGATATCACAAAGTATGCGCTTTTGTTTCCATTGGCTTCAATGCATTTTAGTCTAAAACGAGCATTTGCTCTTTTCTCTAAAAAGCAACATGGGAGAAAAACCATTTCACATCACTTTTGTGGGTCTTGGTCTTCAACACAATCTGTGAAATTTTGTGCTGTCTGTGTTTGCTACAAGAGGAGATATTACAAAGATTGCGCTTTTTGTTGTTTCCATTGGTTTCAATGCATTTTGGCCTAAAATGAGCATTTGCTGTTTTCTCTTAAAAGCAACATGGGAGAAAAACCATTTCAAATCACATTTGTGGGTCTTGGTCTTCAACACAATCTGTGAAATTTTGAGCTGTCTGTGTTTGCTACAAGAGGAGTTATCACAAAGTATGCATTATTGTTGTTTACATTGCTTTCAATGCATTTTGGACTAAAACGAGCATTTGCTGTTTTCTCTTAAAAGCAACATGGGAGAAAAACCATTTCACATCACATTTGTGGGTCTTGGTCTTCAACACAATCTGTGAAATTTTGAGCTGTCTGTGTTTGCTACAAGAGGAGATATCACAAAGTATGCGCTTTTGTTGTTTCCATTGGTTTCAATGCATTATGGCCTAAAATGAGCATTTGCTGTTTTCTCTTAAATGCAACATGGGAGAAAAACCATTTCACATCACATTTGTGGATCTTGGTCTTCAACACAATTTGTGAAATTTTGTGTTGTCTGTGTTTGCTACAAGAGGAGACATCACAAAGATTGCGCTTTTTGTTGTTTCCATTGGTTTCAATGCATTTTGGCCTAAATTGAGCATTTGCTGTTTTCTCTTAAAAGCAACATGGGAGAAAAACCAATTCACATCACATTTGTGGGTCTTGGTCTTCAACACAATCTGTGAAATTTTGTGCTGTCTGTGTTTGCTACAAGAGGAGATATCACAAAGGTTGCGCTTTTTGTTGTTTCCATTGGTTTCAATGCATTTTGGCCTAAAATGAGCATTTGCTGTTTTCTCTTAAAAGCAACATGGGAGAAAAACCATTTCACATCACATTTGTGGGTCTTGGTCTTCAACACAATCTGTGAAATTTTGAGCAGTCTGTGTTTGCTACAAGAGGAGATCTCACAAAGTATGCATTATTGTTGTTTACATTGGTTTCAATGCATTTTGGCCTAAATTGAGCATTTGCTGTTTTCTCTTAAACGCAACATGGGAAAAAAACCATTTCACATCACATTTGTGGGTCTTGGTCTTCAACACAATCTGTGAAATTTTGAGCTGTCTGTGTTTGCTACAAGAAGAGTTATCACAAAGTATGCATTATTGTTGTTTACATTGCTTTCAATGCATTTTGGACTAAAATGAGCATTTGCTGTTTTCTCTTAAACGCAACATGGGAGAAAAACCATTTCACATCACATTTGTGGGTCTTGGTCTTCAACACAATCTGTGAAATTTTGAGCTGTCTGTGTTTGCTACAAGAGGAGTTATCACAAAGTATGCATTATTGTTGTTTACATTGCTTTCAATGCATTTTGGCCTAAAACGAGCATTTGCTGTTTTCTCTTAAAAGCAACATGGGAGAAAAACCATTTCACATCACATTTGTGGGTCTTGGTCTTCAACACAATCTGTGAAATTTTGAGCTGTCTGTGTTTGCTACAAGAGGAGATATCACAAAGTATGCGCTTTTGTTGTTTCCATTGGTTTCAATGCATTTTGGCCTAAAATGAGCATTTGCTGTTTTCTCTTAAATGCAACATGGGAGAAAAACCATTTCACATCACATTTGTGGATCTTGGTCTTCAACACAATTTGTGAAATTTTGTGTTGTCTGTGTTTGCTACAAGAGGAGATATCACAAAGATTGCGCTTTTTGTTGTTTCCATTGGTTTCAATGCATTTTGGCCTAAAATGAGCATTTGCTGTTTTCTGTTAAACACAACATGGGAGAAAAACCATTTCACATAACGTTTGTGGGTCTTGGTCTTCAACACAATCTGTGAAATTTTGAGATGTCTGTGTTTGCTACAAGAGGAGATATCACAAACTATGCGCTTTTGTTGTTTCCATTGGTTTCAATGCATTTTGAAATAAAACGAGCATTTGCTGTTTTCTGTTAAACACAACAAGGGAGAAAAACCATTTCACATCACATTTGTGGTTCTTGGTCTTCAATACAATCTGTGAAATTGTGAGCTGTCTGTGTTTGCTACAAGAGGAGTTATCACAAAGTATGCATTATTGTTGTTTACATTGGTTTCAATGCATTTTGGCCAAAAACGAGCATTTGCTGTTTTCTCTTAAATGCAACATGGGAGAAAAACCATTTCACATCACATTTGTGGGTCTTGGTCTTCAACACAATCTGTGAAATTTTGAGCTGTCTCTGTTTGCTACAAGAGGAGTTATCACAAAGTATGCATTATTGTTGTTTACATTGCTTTCAATGCATTTTGGCCTAAAACGAGCATTTGCTGTTTTCTCTTAAAAGCAACATGGGAGAAAAACCAATTCACATCACATTTGTGGGTCTTGGTCTTCAACACAATCTGTGAAATTTTGAGCTGTCTGTGTTTGCTACAAGAGGTGTATCACAAAGTATGCATTATTGTTGTTTACATTGCTTTCAATGCATTTTGGACTAAAACGAGCATTTGCTGTTTTCTCTTAAAAGCAACATGGGAGAAAAACCATTTCACATCACATTTGTGGGTCTTGGTCTTCAACACAATCTGTGAAATTTTGAGCTGTCTGTGTTTGCTACAAGAGGAGATATCACAAAGTATGCGCTTTTGTTGTTTCCATTGGTTTCAATGCATTATGGCCTAAAATGAGCATTTGCTGTTTTCTCTTAAATGCAACATGGGAGAAAAACCATTTCACATCACATTTGTGGATCTTGATCTTCAACACAATTTGTGAAATTTTGTGTTGTCTGTGTTTGCTACAAGAGGAGACATCACAAAGATTGCACTTTTTGTTGTTTCCATTGGTTTCAATGCATTTTGGCCTAAATTGAGCATTTGCTGTTTTCTCTTAAAAGCAACATGGGAGAAAAACCAATTCACATCACATTTGTGGGTCTTGGTCTTCAACACAATCTGTGAAATTTTGTGCTGTCTGTGTTTGCTACAAGAGGAGATATCACAAAGTATGCATTATTGTTGTTTACATTGGTTTCAATGCATTTTGGCCTAAAACGAGCATTTGCTGTTTTCTCTTAAACACAACATGGGAGAAAAACCATTTCACATCACATTTGTGGGTCTTGGTCTTCAACACAATCTGTGAAATTTTGAGCTGTCTGTGTTTGCTACAAGAGGAGTTATCACAAAGTATGCATTATTGTTGTATACATTGCTTTCAATGCATTTTGGACTAAAACGAGCATTTGCTGTTTTCTCTTAAAAGCAACATGGGAGAAAAACCAATTCACATCACATTTGTGGGTCTTGGTCTGCAACACAATCTGTGAAATTTTGTGCTGTCTGTGTTTGCTACAAGAGGAGATATCACAAAGGTTGCGCTTTTTGTTGTTTCCATTGGTTTCAATGCATTTTGGCCTAAAATGAGCATTTGCTGTTTTCTCTTAAAAGCAACATGGGAGAAAAAACATTTCACATCACATTTGAGGATCTTGGTCTTCAACACAATCTGTGAAATTTTGAGCTGTCTGTGTTTGCTACAAGAGGAGTTATCACAAAGTATGCATTATTGTTGTTTACATTGGTTTCAATGCATTTTGGCCTAAAACGAGCATTTGCTGTTTTCTCTTAAACGCAACATGGGAGAAAAACCATTTCACATCACATTTGTGTGGCTTGGTCTTCAACACAATCTGTGAAATTTTGAGCTGTCTGTGTTTGCTACAAGAGGAGATATCACAAAGTATGCGCTTTTGTTTCCATTGGCTTCAATGCATTTTAGTCTAAAACGAGCATTTGCTCTTTTCTCTAAAAAGCAACATGGGAGAAAAACCATTTCACATCACATTTGTGGGTCTTGGTCTTCAACACAATCTGTGAAATTTTGTGCTGTCTGTGTTTGCTACAAGAGGAGATATCACAAAGATTGCGCTTTTTGTTGTTTCCATTGATTTCAATGCATTTTGGCCTAAAATGAGCATTTGCTGTTTTCTCTTAAAAGCAACATGGGAGAAAAAACCTTTCACATCACATTTGTGGGTCTTGGTCTTCAGCACAATCTGTGAAATTTTTAGCTGTCTGTGTTTGCTACAATAGGAGATATCACAAAGTATGCGCTTTTGTTGTTTCCATTGGTTTCAATGCATTTTGGCCTAAAATGAGCTTTTGCTGTTTTCTCTTAAATGCAACATGGGAGAAAAACCATTTCACATCACATTTGTGGAACTTGGTCATCAACACAATTTTTTAAATTTTGTGTTGTCTGTGTTTGCTACATGAGGAGACATCACAAAGATTGCGCTTTTTGTTGTTTCCATTGGTTTCAATGCATTTTGGCCTAAAATGAGCATTTGCTGTTTTCTCTTAAAAGCAACATGGGAGAAAAAACCTTTCACATCACATTTGTGGGTCTTGGTCTTCAACACAATCTGTGAAATTTTGAGCTGTCTGTGTTTGCTACAAGAGGAGATATCACAAAGTATGCTCTTTTGTTGTTTCCATTGGTTTCAATGCATTTTGGACTAAAACGAGCATTTGCTGTTTTCTCTTAAACGCAACAAGGGAGAAAAACCATTTCACATCACATTTGTGGGTCTTGGTCTTCAACACAATCTGTGAAATTTTGTACTGTCTGTGTTTGCTACAAGAGGAGATATCACAAAGATTGCGCTTTTTGTTGTTTCCATTGGTTTCAATGCATTTTGGCCTAAAATTAGCATTTGCTGTTTTCTCTTAAAAGCAACATGGGAGAAAAACCATTTCACATCACATTTGTGGGTCTTGGTCTTCAACACAATCTGTGAAATTTTGAGCTGTCTGTGTTTGCTACAAGAGGAGATATCACAAAGTATGCGCTTTTGTTGTTTCCATTGGTTTCAATGCATTTTGGCCTAAAATGAGCATTTGCTGTTTTCTCTTAAATGCAACATGGGAGAAAAACCATTTCACATCACATTTGTGGATCTTGGTCTTCAACACAATTTGTGAAATTTTGTGTTGTCTGTGTTTGCTACAAGAGGAGATATCACAAAGATTGCGCTTTTTGTTGTTTCCATTGGTTTCAATGCATTTTGGCCTAAAATGAGCATTTGCTGTTTTCTGTTAAACACAACATGGGAGAAAAACCATTTCACATAACGTTTGTGGGTCTTGGTCTTCAACACAATCTGTGAAATTTTGAGATGTCTGTGTTTGCTACAAGAGGAGATATCACAAACTATGCGCTTTTGTTGTTTCCATTGGTTTCAATGCATTTTGAAATAAAACGAGCATTTGCTGTTTTCTGTTAAACACAACAAGGGAGAAAAACCATTTCACATCACATTTGTGGTTCTTGGTCTTCAATACAATCTGTGAAATTTTGAGCTGTCTGTGTTTGCTACAAGAGGAGTTATCACAAAGTATGCATTATTGTTGTTTACATTGGCTTCAATGCATTTTGGCCAAAAACGAGCATTTGCTGTTTTCTCTTAAACGCAACATGGGAGAAAAACCATTTCACATCACATTTGTGGGTCTTGGTCTTCAACACAATCTGTGAAATTTTGAGCTGTCTCTGTTTGCTACAAGAGGAGTTATCACAAAGTATGCATTATTGTTGTTTACATTGCTTTCAATGCATTTTGGCCTAAAACGAGCATTTGCTGTTTTCTCTTAAAAGCAACATGGGAGAAAAACCAATTCACATCACATTTGTGGGTCTTGGTCTTCAACACAATCTGTGAAATTTTGAGCTGTCTGTGATTGCTACAAGAGGTGTATCACAAAGTATGCATTATTGTTGTTTACATTGCTTTCAATGCATTTTGGACTAAAACGAGCATTTGCTGTTTTCTCTTAAAAGCAACATGGGAGAAAAACCATTTCACATCACATTTGTGGGTCTTGGTCTTCAACACAATCTGTGAAATTTTGAGCTGTCTGTGTTTGCTACAAGAGGAGATATCACAAAGTATGCGCTTTTGTTGTTTCCATTGGTTTCAATGCATTATGGCCTAAAATGAGCATTTGCTGTTTTCTCTTAAATGCAACATGGGAGAAAAACCATTTCACATCACATTTGTGGATCTTGATCTTCAACACAATTTGTGAAATTTTGTGTTGTCTGTGTTTGCTACAAGAGGAGACATCACAAAGATTGCACTTTTTGTTGTTTCCATTGGTTTCAATGCATTTTGGCCTAAATTGAGCATTTGCTGTTTTCTCTTAAAAGCAACATGGGAGAAAAACCAATTCACATCACATTTGTGGGTCTTGGTCTTCAACACAATCTGTGAAATTTTGTGCTGTCTGTGTTTGCTACAAGAGGAGTTATCACAAAGTATGCATTATTGTTGTTTACATTGCTTTCAATGCATTTTGGACTAAAACGAGCATTTGCTGTTTTCTCTTAAAAGCAACATGGGAGAAAAACCAATTCACATCACATTTGTGGGTCTTGGTCTGCAACACAATCTGTGAAATTTTGTGCTGTCTGTGTTTGCTACAAGAGGAGATATCACAAAGGTTGCGCTTTTTGATGTTTCCATTGGTTTCAATGCATTTTGGCCTAAAATGAGCATTTGCTGTTTTCTCTTAAAAGCAACATGGGAGAAAAAACATTTCACATCACATTTGAGGATCTTGGTCTTCAACACAATCTGTGAAATTTTGAGCTGTCTGTGTTTGCTACAAGAGGAGTTATCACAAAGTATGCATTATTGTTGTTTACATTGGTTTCAATGCATTTTGGCCTAAAACGAGCATTTGCTGTTTTCTCTTAAACGCAACATGGGAGAAAAACCATTTCACATCACATTTGTGTGGCTTGGTCTTCAACACAATCTGTGAAATTTTGAGCTGTCTGTGTTTGCTACAATAGGAGATATCACAAAGTATGCGCTTTTGTTGTTTCCATTGGCTTCAATGCATTTTAGTCTAAAACGAGCATTTGCTCTTTTCTCTAAAAAGCAACATGGGAGAAAAACCATTTCACATCACATTTGTGGGTCTTGGTCTTCAACACAATCTGTGAAATTTTGTGCTGTCTGTGTTTGCTACAAGAGGAGATATCACAAAGATTGCGCTTTTTGTTGTTTCCATTGGTTTCAATGCATTTTGGCCTAAAATGAGCATTTGCTGTTTTCTCTTAAAAGCAACATGGGAGAAAAAACATTTCACATCACATTTGTGGGTCTTGGTCTTCAACACAATCTGTGAAATTTTGAGCTGTCTGTGTTTGCTACAAGAGGAGATATCACAAAGTATGCATTATTGTTGTTTACATTGCTTTCAATGCATTTTGGACTAAAACGAGCATTTGCTGTTTTCTCTTAAAAGCAACATGGGAGAAAAACCATTTCACATCACATTTGTGGGTCTTGGTCTTCAGCACAATCTGTGAAATTTTTAGCTGTCTGTGTTTGCTACAATAGGAGATATCACAAAGTATGCGCTTTTGTTGTTTCCATTGGTTTCAATGCATTTTGGCCTAAAATGAGCTTTTGCTGTTTTCTCTTAAATGCAACATGGGAGAAAAACCATTTCACATCACATTTGTGGAACTTGGTCTTCAACACAATTTGTGAAATTTTGTGTTGTCTGTGTTTGCTACATGAGGAGACATCACAAAGATTGAGCTTTTTGTTGTTTCCATTGGTTTCAATGCATTTTGGCCTAAAATGAGCATTTGCTGTTTTCTCTTAAAAGCAACATGGGAGAAAAAACCTTTCACATCACATTTGTGGGTCTTGGTCTTCAACACAATCTGTGAAATTTTGAGCTGTCTGTGTTTGCTACAAGAGGAGATATCACAAAGTATGCTCTTTTGTTGTTTCCATTGGTTTCAATGCATTTTGGACTAAAACGAGCATTTGCTGTTTTCTCTTAAACGCAACAAGGGAGAAAAACCATTTCACATCACATTTGTGGGTCTTGGTCTTCAACACAATCTGTGAAATTTTGTACTGTCTGTGTTTGCTACAAGAGGAGATATCACAAAGATTGCGCTTTTTGTTGTTTCCATTGGTTTCAATGCATTTTGGCCTAAAATTAGCATTTGCTGTTTTCTCTTAAAAGCAACATGGGAGAAAAACCATTTCACATCACATTTGTGGGTCTTGGTCTTCAACACAATCTGTGAAATTTTGAGCTGTCTGTGTTTGCTACAAGAGGAGATATCACAAAGTATGCGCTTTTGTTGTTTCCATTGGTTTCAATGCATTTTGGCCTAAAATGAGCATTTGCTGTTTTATCTTAAATGCAACATGGGAGAAAAACCATTTCACATCACATTTGTGGGTCTTGGTCTTCAACACAATTTGTGAAATTTTGTGTTGTCTGTGTTTGCTACAAGAGGAGATATCACAAAGATTGCGCTTTTTGTTGTTTCCATTGGTTTCAATGCATTTTGGCCTAAAATGAGCATTTGCTGTTTTCTGTTAAACACAACATGGGAGAAAAACCATTTCACATAACGTTTGTGGGTCTTGGTCTTCAACACAATCTGTGAAATTTTGAGATGTCTGTGTTTGCTACAAGAGGAGATATCACAAACTATGCGCTTTTGTTGTTTCCATTGGTTTCAATGCATTTTGACATAAAACGAGCATTTGCTGTTTTCTCTTAAACGCAACAAGGGAGAAAAACCATTTCACATCACATTTGTGGGTCTTGGTCTGCATCACAATCTGTGAAATTTTGAGCTGTCTGTGTTTGCTACAAGAGGAGATATCACAAAGTATGCGCTTTTGTTTCCATTGGCTTCAATGCATTTTAGTCTAAAACGAGCATTTGCTCTTTTCTCTAAAAAGCAACATGGGAGAAAAACCATTTCACATCACATTTGTGGGTCTTGGTCTTCAACACAATCTGTGAAATATTGTGCTGTCTGTGTTTGCTACAAGAGGAGATATTACAAAGATTGCGTTTTTTGTTGTTTCCATTGGTTTCAATGCATTTTGGCCTAAAATGAGCATTTGCTGTTTTCTCTTAAAAGCAACATGGGAGAAAAACCATTTCACATCACATTTGTGGGTCTTGGTCTTCAACACAATCTGTGAAATTTTGAGCTGTCTGTGTTTGCTACAAGAGGAGTTATCACAAAGTATGCATTATTGTTGTTTACATTGCTTTCAATGCATTTTGGACTAAAACGAGCATTTGCTGTTTTCTCTTAAAAGCAACATGGGAGAAAAACCATTTCACATCACATTTGTGGTTCTTGGTCTTCAACACAATCTGTGACATTTTGAGCTGTCTGTGTTTGCTACAAGAGGAGTTATCACAAAGTATGCATTATTGTTGTTTACATTGCTTTCAATGCATTTTGGACTAAAACGAGCATTTGCTGTTTTCTCTTAAACGCAACATGGGAGAAAAACCATTTCACATCACATTTGTGGGTCTTGGTCTTCAACACAATCTGTGAAATTTTGAGCAGTCTGTGTTTGCTACAAGAGGAGATCTCACAAAGATTGCGCTTTTTGTTGTTTCCATTGGTTTCAATGCATTTTGGCCTAAAATGAGCATTTGCTGTTTTCTCTTAAAAGCAACCTGGGAGAAAAACCATTTCACATCACATTTGTGGTTCTTGGTCTTCAACACAATCTGTGAAATTTTGAGCTGTCTGTGTTTGCTACAAGAGGAGATATCACAAAGTATGCTCTTTTGTTGTTTCAATTGGTTTCAATGCATTTTGGACTAAAACGAGCATTTGCTGTTTTCTCTTAAACGCAACATGGGAGAAAAACCATTTCACATTACATTTGTGGGTCTTCATCTTCAACACAATTTGTGAAATTTTGTGTTGTCTGTGTTTGCTACAAGAGGAGATATCACAAAGATTGCGCTTTTTGTTGTTTCCATTGGTTTCAATGCATTTTGGCCTAAAATGAGCATTTGCTGTTTTCTCTTAAACACAATATGGGAGAAAAACCATTTCACATAACGTTTGTGGGTCTTGGTCTTCAACACAATCTGTGAAATTTTGAGCTGTCTGTGTTTGCTACAAGAGGAGTTATCACAAAGTATGCATTATTGTTGTTTACATTGCTTTCAATGCATTTTGGCCTAAAACGAGCATTTGCTGTTTTCTCTTAAAAGCAACATGGGAGAAAAAACATTTCACATCACATTTGTGGGTCTTGGTCTTCAACACAATCTGTGAAATTTTGAGCTGTCTGTGTTTGCTACAAGAGGAGTTATCACAAAGTATGCATTATTGTTGTTTACATTGGTTTCAATGCATTTTGGCCTAAATTGAGCATTTGCTGTTTTCTCTTAAACGCAACATGGGAAAAAAAACCATTTCACATCACATTTGTGGGTCTTTGTCTTCAACACAATCTGTGAAATTTTGAGCTGTCTGTGTTTGCTACAAGAGGAGTTATCACAAAGTATGCATTATTGTTGTTTACATTGCTTTCAATGCATTTTGGACTAAAATGAGCATTTGCTGTTTTCTCTTAAACGCAACATGGGAGAAAAACCATTTCACATCACATTTGTGGGTCTTGGTCTTCAACACAATCTGTGAAATTTTGAGCTGTCTGTGTTTGCTACAAGAGGAGTTATCACAAAGTATGCATTATTGTTGTTTACATTGCTTTCAATGCATTTTGGCCTAAAACGAGCAATTGCTGTTTTCTCTTAAAAGCAACATGGGAGAAAAACCATTTCACATCACATTTGTGGGTCTTGGCCTTCAACACAATCTGTGAAATTTTGAGCTGTCTGTGTTTGCTACAAGAGGAGATATCACAAAGTATGCGCTTTTGTTGTTTCCATTGGTTTCAATGCATTTTGGCCTAAAATGAGCATTTGCTGTTTTCTCTTAAATGCAACATGGGAGAAAAACCATTTCACATCACATTTGTGGATCTTGGTCTTCAACACAATTTGTGAAATTTTGTGTTGTCTGTGTTTGCTACAAGAGGAGATCTCACAAAGATTGCGCTTTTTGTTGTTTCCATTGGTTTCAATGCATTTTGGCCTAAAATGAGCATTTGCTGTTTTCTGTTAAACACAACATGGGAGAAAAACCATTTCACATAACGTTTGTGGGTCTTGGTCTTCAACACAATCTGTGAAATTTTGACATGTCTGTGTTTGCTACAAGAGGAGATATCACAAACTATGCACTTTTGTTGTTTCCATTGGTTTCAATGCATTTTGAAATAAAACGAGCATTTGCTGTTTTCTGTTAAACACAACAAGGGAGAAAAACCATTTCACATCACATTTGTGGTTCTTGGTCTTCAATACAATCTGTGAAATTTTGAGCTGTCTGTGATTGCTACAAGAGGAGTTATCACAAAGTATGCATTATTGTTGTTTACATTGGTTTCAATGCATTTTGGCCAAAAACGAGCATTTGCTGTTTTCTCTTAAACGCAACATGTGAGAAAAACCATTTCACATCACATTTGTGGGTCTTGGTCTTCAACACAATCTGTGAAATTTTGAGCTGTCTCTGTTTGCTACAAGAGGAGTTATCACAAAGTATGCATTATTGTTGTTTACATTGCTTTCAATGCATTTTGGCCTAAAACGAGCATTTGCTGTTTTCTCTTAAAAGCAACATGGGAGAAAAACCAATTCACATCACATTTGTGGGTCTTGGTCTTCAACACAATCTGTGAAATTTTGTGCTGTCTGTGTTTGCTACAAGAGGAGATATCACAAAGATTGCGCTTTTTGTTGTTTCCATAGGTTTCAATGCATTTTGGCCTAAAATGAGCATTTGCTGTTTTCTCTTAAAAGCAACATGGGAGAAAAAACCATTTCACATCACATTTGTGGGTCTTGGTCTTCAACACAATCTGTGAAATTTTGAGCTGTCTGTGTTTGCTACAAGAGGAGTTATCACAAAGTATGCATTATTGTTGTTTACATTGCTTTCAATGCATTTTGGACTAAAACGAGCATTTGCTGTTTTCTCTTAAAAGCAACATGGGAGAAAAACCATTTCACATCACATTTGTGGGTCTTGGTCTTCAACACAATCTGTGAAATTTTGAGCTGTCTGTGTTTGCTACAAGAGGAGATATCACAAAGTATGCACTTTTGTTGTTTCCATTGGTTTCAATGCATTTTTGCCTAAAATGAGCATTTCCTGTTTTCTGTTAAACATAACATGGAAGAAAAACCATTTCACATAACGTTTGTGGGTCTTGGTCTTCAACACAATCTGTGAAATTTTGAGATGTCTGTGTTTGCTACAAGAGGAGATATAACAAAACTATGCGCTTTTGTTGTTTCCATTGGTTTCAATGCATTTTGACATAAAACGAGCATTTGCTGTTTTCTCTTAAACGCAACAAGGGAGAAAAACCATTTCACATCACATTTGTGGGTCCTTGGTCTTCAACACAATCTGTGAAATTTTGTGCTGTCTGTGTTTGCTACAAGAGGAGATATCACAAAGCATGCGCTTTTGTTTCCATTGGCTTCAATGCATTTTAGTCTAAAACGAGCATTTGCTCTTTTCTCTAAAAAGCAACATGGGAGAAAAACCATTTCACATCACATTTGTGGGTCTTGTCTTCAACACAATCTGTGAAATTTTGTGCTGTCTGTGTTTGCTACAAGAGGAGATATCACAAAGATTGCGCTTTTTGTTGTTTCCATTGGTTTCAAAGCATTTTTGGCCTAAAACGAGCATTTGCTGTTTTCTCTTAAAAGCAACATGGAGAAAAAACATTTCACATCACATTTGTGGGTCTTGGTCTTCAACACAATCTGTGAAATTTTGAGCTGTCTGTGTTTGCTACAAGAGGAGTTATCACAAAGTATGCATTATTGTTGTTTACATTGGTTTCAATGCATTTTGGCCTAAAACGAGCATTTGCTGTTTTCTCTTAAACGCAACATGGGAGAAAAACCATTTCATATCACATTTGTGGGTCTTGGTCTTCAACACAATCTGTGAAATTTTGAGCTGTCTGTGTTTGCTACAAAAGGAGATATCACAAAGATTGCACTTTTTGTTGTTTCCATTGGTTTCAATGCATTTTGGCCTAAAATGAGCATTTGCTGTTTTTCTCTAAAAGCAACATGGGAGAAAAACCATTTCACATCACATTTGTGGGTCTTGGTCTTCAACACAATCTGTGAAATTTTGAGCTGTCTGTGTTTGCTACAAGAGGAGTTATCACAAAGTATGCATTATTGTTGTTTACATTGCTTTCAATGCATTTTGGACTAAAACGAGCATTTGCTGTTTTCTCTTAAAAGTAACATGGGAGAAAAACCATTTCACATCACATTTGTGGGTCTTGGTCTTCAACACAATCTGTGAAATTTTGAGCTGTCTGTGCTTGCTACAAGAGGAGATACCACAAAGTATGCGCTTTTGTTGTTTCCATTGGTTTCAATGCATTTTGGCCTAAAATGAGCAATTGCTGTTTCTCTTAAATGCAACATGGGAGAAAAACCATTTCACATCACATTTGTGGATCTTGGTCTTCAACACAATTTGTGAAATTTTGTGTTGTCTGTGTTTGCTACAAGAGGAGACATCACAAAGAT
>JAUIMM010002837.1:0-100597 GCA_031769625.1 Taudactylus pleione
AATGCTGTGCAGTAACACTCACACTCTCACACTAGGGCTATGCAGTCACCACACAATGCTGTGCAGTAACACTCACACTCTCACACTAGAGCTATGCAGTCACCACACAATGCTGTGCAGTAACACTCACACTCTCACACTAGGGCTATGCAGTCACCACACAATGCTGTGCAGTAACACTCACACTCTCACACTAGAGCTATGCTGTCACCACACAATGCTGTGCAGTAACACTCACACTCTCACACTAGAGCTATGCAGTCACCACACAATGCTGTGCAGTAACACTCACACTCTCACACTAGGGCTATGCAGTCACCACACAATGCTGTGCAGTAACACTCATACTCTCACTCTAGAGCTATGCAGTCACCACACAATGCTGTGCAGTAACACTCACACTCTCACACTAGGGCTATGCAGTCACCACACAATGCTGTGCAGTAACACTCACACACTAGGGCTATGCAGTCACCACACAATGCTGTGCAGTAACACTCACACTCACACTAGAGCTATGCTGTCACCACACAATGCTGTGCAGTAACACTCACACTCTCACACTAGAGCTATGCAGTCACCACACAATGCTGTGCAGTAACACTCACACTCTCACACTAGGGCTATGCAGTCACCACACAATGCTGTGCAGTAACACTCACACTCTCACACTAGAGCTATGCAGTCACCACACAATGCTGTGCAGTAACACTCACACTCTCACACTAGAGCTATGCAGTCACCACACAATGCTGTGCAGTAACACTCACACTCTCACACTAGAGCTATGCAGTCACCACACAATGCTGTGCAGTAACACTCACTCTCACACTAGAGCTATGCAGTCACCACACAATGCTGTGCAGTAACACTCACACTCTCACACTAGAGCTATGCAGTCACCACACAATGCTGTGCAGTAACACTCACACTCTCACACTAGGGCTATGCAGTCACCACACAATGCTGTGCAGTAACACTCACACTCTCACACTAGGGCTATGCAGTCACCACACAATGCTGTGCAGTAACACTCACACTCACACTAGAGCTATGCTGTCACCACACAATGCTGTGCAGTAACACTCACACTCTCACACTAGAGCTATGCAGTCACCACACAATGCTGTGCAGTAACACTCACACTCTCACACTAGGGCTATGCAGTCACCACACAATGCTGTGCAGTAACACTCACACTCTCACACTAGAGCTATGCAGTCACCACACAATGCTGTGCAGTAACACTCACACTCTCACACTAGAGCTATGCAGTCACCACACAATGCTGTGCAGTAACACTCACACTCTCACACTAGAGCTATGCAGTCACCACACAATGCTGTGCACTAACACTCACACTCTCACACTAGAGCTATGCAGTCACCACACAATGCTGTGCAGTAACACTCACACTCTCACACTAGGGCTATGCAGTCACCACACAATGCTGTGCAGTAACACTCACACTCTCACACTAGGGCTATGCAGTCACCACACAATGCTGTGCAGTAACACTCACACTCTCACACTAGGGCTATGCAGTCACCACACAATGCTGTGCAGTAACACTCACACTCTCACACTAGGGCTATGCAGTCACCACACAATGCTGTGCAGTAACACTCACACTCTCACACTAGGGCTATGCAGTCACCACACAATGCTGTGCAGTAACACTCACACTCTCACACTAGGGCTATGCAGTCACCACACAATGCTGTGCAGTAACACTCACACTCTCACACTAGGGCTATGCAGTCACCACACAATGCTGTGCACTAACACTCACGAATATCTCCCAACATGACCCTCTCCAGCAGGGACACAATGCTCTGTTCCTGGACTTTCCTGGTAATTTCTGATTGCTATCACCTGTGTTGAACTAGTTAATGGATAATAAATGTGTTTCACCACAGGTGTTGGCAATCATAAATTACCAGGGACGTCCAGGACCAGAGCATTGTGTCCCTGCTGGAGAGGGTCATGTTGGGAGCTATGCTCATGTAACCATGGAGGAGCGGCTAAGCTGTTGCTATGTATCACAGGAAGTGCCCATGTGTCAGAAGAACCTCTCTGGTACCCGCGGATCACCTGATACTCATCAGGGATTGAGGCCACTGCAGCTGCACACCCACCTGACACCCCCATCATGCCGCTCTCAGCACAGTAACACCTGCTGGGTCCTGAGAGAACTGCAGGGGCCGCATGTTCCAGATTGTGTGCCCGCACACCGCAAGTCCACTCCTGAATTGGCCCTGAGGGGCTGTGTACGCCCCTGATTGGAACTTGAGCCGGTCTAATGGCTCCAATTTGACTGTGCCGCTTGCCTCTCGTCTTGCGACGGCCATCTTGCAGCATCTGGCAGGCTGCTTAGGGTTCTCACAGGTTTCACCTCCTGTCAGGACCCTTAGCAGCAAGCCAAATGCCGCAAGATGGCCGCCGCCCAAGTCAGTCACATTGCCATTAGTTCCTGCAACGCAAGCTTTACTATGCAGCATGCAGGAAAAATAAAACTTATTATGCGGTTCTGGAACGCCGTTCTGTAACTTCTGGAATAACGGATTCAAATTTGGGAGCAGATTCAGAGTTGGGAGCAAAGCAAAAAAAAGAGATAGATGATATTAGATAGATAGAAGATATATATTAGATAGATAGATAGAAGACATATTAAATAGATAT
Source organism: Taudactylus pleione (assembly GCA_031769625.1). Taxonomy (NCBI): domain Eukaryota; kingdom Metazoa; phylum Chordata; class Amphibia; order Anura; family Myobatrachidae; genus Taudactylus; species Taudactylus pleione. Next base: position 2,683 of record JAUIMM010002837.1, read on the forward strand.
ATAGATATGAGGTAGGTAGATAGATAGAAGATAGATGATAGATATGAGATAGAATGAAGATAGATAGATATGAGATAGAAATTAGATAGATAGATAGATATTAGATAGATAGATAGATAGATAGATAGATAATGAGATAAATAGATATGAGATAAATAGATATATAGAAACAGATATGCGAGAGAGAGATAGATAGATATGAGATAAATAGATAGATCTGAGGTAGATAGAAGATAGATATGAGATAGATAGATAAAAACATAGATAGATATGAGCAGTGCCGTAACTAGATAGATATGAAATAGATAGATATGAAATAGATAGAAACATAGATATGAGATAGATAGACAGATAGATAGATAGATAGATAGATAGATAGATATGAGCAGAGCCGTAACTAGATAGATATGAGATAGATAGATAGATAGATAGATAGATATGAGATAGATATGTGATAGATAGATATGAGATAGATATGTGATAGATAGATAGATAGATAGATATGAGATAGATATGTGATAGATAGATATGAGTTAGATATGTGATAGATAGATAGATAGATAGATAGATATGAGATTGATATGTGATAGATAGATATGAGATTGATATGTGATAGATAGATATGAGATAGATATGTGATAGATATGAGATAGATAGATAGATATGAGATAGATATGTGATAGATAGATATGAGATAGATATGTGATAGATAGATAGATAGATATGAGATAGATATGTGATAGATAGATAGATAGATAGATAGATATGAGTTAGATATGTGATAGATAGATAGATATGAGATAGATATGTGATAGATAGATATGAGATAGATAGATAGAAGATAAATAGATAGATATGAGATAGACATGTGATAGATAGATATGAGATAGATATGTGATTGATAGATAGATAGAAGATAAATAGATATGAAATAGATATTAGATAGATAGGAGATATATATTAGATAGATATGAGATAGATAGATATGAGATAAATAGATAGATATAGATATGAGTTATATATGCGATAGATAGATATTAGATAGATAGGAGATATATATTAGATAGATATGAGATAGACAGATATGAGATAAATAGATAGACAGATAGATAGATATTAGAGATAGATATTAGATAGATGAGACCTCTAGATAGATATGAGATAAATAGATATGAGATAGATAGATAGATATGAGATAGATAGATATGAGATAGATAGATAGATATGAGATAGATAGATATGAGATAAATAGATATGAGATAGATAGATAGATATGAGATAGATAGATAGATAGATAGATAGATATGAGATAGATAGATATGAGATAAATAGATATGAGATAGATAGATCGATATGAGATAGATAGATATGAGATAGATAGATATGAGATAAATAGATAGATATGAGATAGATAGATATGAGATAAATAGATAGATATCTCCTTCGTGTCTTGGATCTCGATTTGGTTTTTCAAAACTGCTCTTGCGTGTTTTGGTTTTGGATCTGTATTTTTTCTAAAAAGTCATAAAATCAGCTAAAATCATATAATTTGGGCCTATTTTTGTTCCTACAGTATTATTAACCTCAATAACATTTATTTCCAGTCAGTTTTGACCACCTCACAGCTCACAATATTGATTTCATTCAGTTTAGGCCAAAAGGTTGCATCCAGCTAGCTGGCTGACTAAGCTAAGCGACAGCAGTGGGCGGCACTAACATGTGGGGTACAGCCTGCAGCGTCACAGTGCTTATATGCATATAGTGGGGTATGGAAACATACACTGGGGTATGGTCTGCAGCGTCACAGTGCTTATATAGATACACTGGGTGGGAGGTACAGCCTGCAGCATCACAGTGCTTATATATATACACTGGGTGGGGGGTACAGCCTGCAGCATCACAGTGCTTATATATATACACTGGGTGGGGGGTACAGCCTGCAGCATCACAGTGCTTATATGGATACACTGGGTGGGGGGTACAGCCTGCAGCATCACAGTGCTTATATATATACACTGGGTGGGGGGTACAGCCTGCAGCATCACAGTGCTTATATGGATACACTGGGTGTGGGGTACAGCCTGCAGCATCACAGTGCTTATATAGATACACTGGGTGGGGGTTACGGCCTGCAGCATCACAGTGCTTATATGGATACACTCAGTGGCGTAACTTCATCCCAGGTGCCCGGAGGCAAGATAAATGTTGGTGCCCCTCCCCCCCACCCAAAAAAAATTATAATTAACCATCATCCCAGCACCTATGCCAGCCCCAGATGCCATCGCCCCCCTATGCAGTTCCACCAGTAGTGGTGCCCTCTGCAGAGGTTCCCCTATGCAGTGCCCACCTATGTAGTGCCCCCCAGTAATGGTCCCCCTATGCAGTACCTCCAGTAGTTGTGCCCCTATGCAGTGCCCCTGGTAGTAAGGGCCCCTGTAGTACCCCCAGTTGTAATGCCCTTGTAGTGCCCTCAGTAGTAATGCTCCCTGCAGTGCCCCAGTAGTAAGCCCCTGTAGTGACCCCAGTAATGCCCCCTGTAGTAAGCCCCAGTAGTGCCCCCTGTAGTGAGCCCCAGTAGTAGTAGATATGAGATAAATAGATATGAGATAGATAGATCGATATGAGATAGATAGATATGAGATAGATAGATAGATATGAGATAAATAGATAGATATGAGATAGATAGATATGAGATAGATAGATATGAGATAAATAGATAGATATCTCCTTCGTGTCTTGGATCTCGATTTGGTTTTTCAAAACTGCTCTTGCGTGTTTTGGTTTTGGATCTGTATTTTTTCTAAAAAGTCATAAAATCAGCTAAAATCATATAATTTGGGCCTATTTTTGTTCCTACAGTATTATTAACCTCAATAACATTTATTTCCAGTCAGTTTTGACCACCTCACAGCTCACAATATTGATTTCATTCAGTTTAGGCCAAAAGGTTGCATCCAGCTAGCTGGCTGACTAAGCTAAGCGACAGCAGTGGGCGGCACTAACATGTGAGCCCCAGTAGTGCCCCTAGTAATGCCCCCTGTAGTAAGCCCCTTAGTGAGCCCCAGTAGTGCCCCCAGTAATGCCCCCTGTAGTAAGCCCCTGTAGTTAGCCCCTGTAGTGCTCTCAACACACTCAGCGGGCGCCCGCTGGTAACACACTCAGCGGGCTCCCGGCATATGGAGGGGTGCAAGGGGTGCTACCGCACCGCCCGTAGATACGCCAATGGAGGTGGAGCGCCGATCAGCGACTCTCCTTCTCCATGCAGTGCCTGGAACGGCCGGGGGACAGTGGAACCAGGTGCCTCCTTCAGGGCTGGCGCCCGGCGGCAAATGACTCCATTGTCTCCGGGAGTTCCGCCCCTGGATACACTCTGGGCACAGCACAGCCTGGACGGACAGCACACTGGAAGGACAGTACAGCACAGCCCTGGATGGACAACACAGCACAGCTCTGGATGCACAGCCCAGCCCTGGATGGATAGCACACCACAGCCCTGGATGCACAGCACAGCCCTGGATGGACAGCACAGCACTGGATGGACAGCACAGCACAGCACTGGATGGACAGCACAGCCCAGCCCTGGATGGACAGCACAGCCCAGCCCTGGATGGACAGCACAGCCCAGCCCTGGATGGACAGCACAGCCCAGCCCTGGATGCACAGCACAGCCCTGGATGGACAGCACAGCACAGCACAGCACTGGATGGACAGCACAGCACAGCACTGGATGGACAGCACAGCACAGTCCTGGATGGACAGCACAGCCCAGCCCAGCCCTGGATGGACAGCACAGCACAGCACTGGATGGACAGCCCAGCCCTGGATGGACAGCACAGACCAGCCCTGGATGGACAGCACAGCCCAGCCCTGGATGGACAGCACAACCCAGCCCAGGATGGACAGCCCAGCCCAGCCCTGGAAGGACAGCCCAGCCCAGCCCTGGAAGGACAGCCCAGCCCAGCCCTGGATGGACAGCACAGCACAGCACTGGTTGGACAGCACAACCCAGCCCTGGATGGACAGCACACTGGAAGGACAGCACAGCACAGCCCTGGATGGACAGCACAGCAAAGCCCTGGATGGACAGTACACTGGATGGACAGCACAGCCCTGGATGGACAGCACAGCACTGGATGGACAGCACAGCAATGCCCTGGATGGACAGTACACTGAATGGACAGCACAGCACTGGATGGACAGCCCAGCCCTGGATGGACAGCACAACCCAGCCCTGGATGGACAGCACACTGGAAGGACAGCACAGCCCAGCCCTGGATGGACAGCACAGCACAGCCCTGGATGGACAGCACAGCAAAGCCCTGTATGGACAGTACACTGGATGGACAGCACAGCACAGCCCTGGATGGACAGCACAGCACTGGATGGACAGCACAGCAGAGCACTGGATGGACAGCACAGCACAGCACTGGATGGACAGCACAGCACTGGATGGACAGCACACTGGATGGACAGCACAGCACTGGATGGACAGCACAGCAAAGCCCTGGATAGACAGTACACTGGATGGACAGCACAGCAGAGCACTGGATGGACAGCACAGCACAGCACAGCACTGGATGGACAGCACAGCCCTGGATTGGACTCCAATCCAAAACTCGTGAGAATCTGATGCGGGATTGATGAAGTTTTGCCTCGTTTTTGGATCCGTCTGGCTGGAAAACCAGGGGCATGTTTGGGCGGGTCTGGTTCTCTGAGAACTGGACCCGCTCATCTCTAATTACTAGCCAAGCTGATATATACTATTACTGGTCAAGCAGATATATACGAGTATTACTGCCCAGGGTGATATATTTCTGGCCAGCCTAATATATATTTGCCCAGGCTGATATATTAGTGCTCAGGCCAATATGTTACTGGTCAGTAGAGATGAGCGGTTCGGATTCTGTGGAATCCAAACCGCTCCGACATAGGGGGTCTGAGTCCACCCGAACGCTGTTCGGGTGTTCCCCGCCTGACTCGGATCCCCGTTCGGGGCCGAACGGCGGCCGCCTGATGTCGGATTCTCGCTAGAGAATCCGACATCAGGGCTCCTCGAGTGTAGGGCAGACTGCTGTGATAGAGGTCTGCCCTACACAGACACAAACACACAGCCGCCAGCGGCAGCTGTGTGTTTGTTACAGCAGCCAACGAGAGTCACACAGACTCTCATTGGCTGCTGCACGGAGGGAGCCGGCTGGACCTCATTCAGGAGCTCCGTCTTCTGGCTCCCTCCTCGGCGCATGGATGCAGAGCGGACGGCGCGGGGATTCAGGTAAGTTTTATATTTTTTTATGTGTGTAAGGGCCGGGGGCGCTACTGGGGAGGTCTGCTACTTGGGGGGCCATTCTACTGGGGGGGCTGCTACTGCTAACCAGTAGGAATGGATAGCCCATCCAGGGCTGGGCTGTGCTGTCCATCCAGTGCTACTACTATGGGCTTTGTGTATAAGGGTCACTACTGTGGGCATTGTGTAAAAGGGGCACTACTGTGTGTGGTAACATAAATAAGAGACACTACTTTATAGTGTAATGTGAATCAGGGGCACTATGTGCGGTGTAATGTGAATAAGATTGTGCACTGACTCCTTGGGCCGTAGCCCACTATGTAAACAAGTACTATGATTCTGCTGGCCGTACCCCACTGGGTGGGTGCACTACTTTTCATTTCTGCCACTGCTGTGTGGCAATGTGTCATAGATGTGCTTTATACTGTGGTGTCTGTGTCGTTGTGCCGCTGCTTTGTCGCTTAGTAACCAGTCAGCTCACTGCAACCTTTGGCCAATAATGTTGAAAACAATATTATAAGCTGTGATATGGTCTAAATTGACTGGAAATTAATGTTATTGAGGTTAATAATACTCTAGGAAGAAAAAAAAGACCAATTTATGTGATTTTAGCTTTTTTTGTCAATTTTTGTAAAAAAATCCAAATCCAAATCCAAAGCCAGTCACCGCAGTTTGGCAAATCCAAAGCCGGACGACGAATTAGAACCAAATCCAAATCCGACAAAAATGGTCCGGCACACATCCCTACTGGTCAGGCTGATATATTACTGACCAGGCTGGTGGTGACCTGTCCGGGAGACTTGCCCTCTCTTGCAGGCCGCCGGGAACATCACCGGATTTTCATGAGCCTTCCAGCCGAGTAAAAAAGTGTGCTGGGGAATTCTGTGTTTTGCTCTTTCCTTACATGCATCTGTGATGTATCAATACATTGATTTGAGCAACGGCCATTCCATGTATTACTGATCTACTACTGGCCAGGCTGATCTACTACCGGCCAGGCTGATCTACTACTGGTCAGACTGATAGATTACTGGCCAGGCTGATCTACTACTGGCCAGGCTGATCTACTACTGGCCAGGCTGATCTATTACTGGCCAGGCTGATCTACTACTGGCCAGGCTGATCTACTACTGGCCAGGCTGATCTACTACTGGGCAGGCTGATCTACTACTGGGCAGGCTGATCTACTACTGGCCAGGCTGATCTATTACTGGCCAGGCTGATCTACTACTGGTCAGACTGATCTATTACTGGCCAGGCTGATCTATTACTGGCCAGGCTGATCTATTACTGGCCAGGCTGATCTACTACTGGTCAGACTGATAGATTACTGGCCAGGCTGATCTATTACTGGCCAGGCTGATCTATTACTGGCCAGGCTGATCTACTACTGGTCAGACTGATAGATTACTGGCCAGGCTGATCTATTACTGGCCAGGCTGATCTATTACTGGCCAGGCTGATCTACTACTGGTCAGACTGATAGATTACTGGCCAGGCTGATCTATTACTGGCCAGGCTGATCTACTACTGGCCAGGCTGATCTACTACTGGTCAGACTGATAGATTACTGGCCAGGCTGATCTATTACTGGCCAGGCTGATCTACTACTGGTCAGACTGATAGATTACTGGCCAGGCTGATCTATTACTGGCCAGGCTGATCTACTACTGGTCAGACTGATAGATTACTGGCCAGGCTGATCTACTACTGGCCAGGCTGATCTACTACTGGTCAGACTGATAGATTACTGGCCAGGCTGATAGATTACTGGCCAGGCTGATATATTACTGGCCAGGCTGATCTACTACTGGTCAGACTGATAGTTTACTGGCCAGGCTGATCTATTACTGGCCAGGCTGATCTACTACTGGCCAGGCTGATCTACTACTGGTCAGACTGATAGATTACTGGCCAGGCTGATCTATTACTGGCCAGGCTGGTCTATTACTGGCCAGGCTGATCTACTACTGGTCAGACTGATAGATTACTGGCCAGGCTGATCTATTACTGGCCAGGCTGATCTACTACTGGTCAGACTGATAGATTACTGGCCAGGCTGATCTATTACTGGCCAGGCTGATCTACTACTGGTCAGACTGATAGATTACTGGCCAGGCTGATCTATTACTGGCCAGGCTGATCTACTACTGGCCAGGCTGATCTACTACTGGTCAGACTGATAGATTACTGGCCAGGCTGATATATTACTGGCCAGGCTGATCTACTACTGGCCAGGCTGATCTACTACTGGTCAGACTGATAGATTACTGGCCAGGCTGATCTACTACTGGTCAGACTGATAGATTACTGGCCAGGCTGATCTATTACTGGCCAGGCTGATCTACTACTGGCCAGGCTGATCTATTACTGGCCAGGCTGATCTACTACTGGTCAGACTGATAGATTACTGGCCAGGCTGATCTACTACTGGCCAGGCTGATATATTACTGCACAGTTGGCAACCCAACCAGTAGGAATGGATGGGCTCTAACACTCTATTAGTGTATGAGGGAAGGCCACAGACAACCTGCTACCAGAGAATGCTCTTGTCTCCTGTTTCCAGCTTAGCTGCCTCAGTTACAGATAGTAATAATAATTGCTGTGCTTTCCCCTGAGGAATGTTCCAGGTAGTTAGATATTATTACTTTATCCTTTCTTTTGTTCTAGTCATAAATAAGCGGATTTTATTACCATTGCCAAATACAGCACAGTGTTTTACCTTTTCTTCTTGGTACTAAGGAGGGCGGCCTCTTCCTTCAGCGATGCCAGCCTCTCCTGCAGCGCCTTCCTGGCGACGGGCGGCCGATCACAGATCGCTAGAGGAGAAGATACAAGATTATAGTGAAACTCTTCAAAGGAAAGAATCCCACCACAATGACACATAAAACCCCATGTTCCAATTCAATTACTCTCTGAGCCAAAAGTGGCCGCAGACTGTGCTCATAAATTGTACAAGAAACTTTTATAGTGACGTTATCACATTATTTATTAATTCCTCCCAGGTTGGAGTAATGGAGAATAGGGAGACCCTTATACTTTCATATGGGAAACTCTCCCTTCTCTAAGAGTAACTCTCCCACATACAGTAGGTGGCCCGGGATGTAGGTATTATCCCGACAGTAAGTATTTGTGGGATAGTTACTCTTAGAGAAGGGAGAGTTTCCCATATGAAAGTATAACATCTCTGTTTATTGATTATTAACAATAAAGACACATTTGCAGGATGTCCCCCCTGTGCAATGTAGCAAATTTGTTTTCGGAGAGGGTTCCTTCTTCCTGCCCATACTGACATCTACGCACGCACATTAGGCTCGCCGTGTCCGAACCTGGAAACAAAGTGATTGGGTTCTAGCGGCTGTGTCGCGGTATCGGAAGATAAATAATTACAAATGACAATATAAATTTTCGCTTTGTGACTATGGGCGATATTTCCTTACTAGTCCATCCTAACGTATTCCATCAGACCGGCCACCGAAATCTCACTTTAGCTCCTGCCTCTCTTTAAGCCCAGCTCTGGTCCTGAGAACCCTGACAGTGCATGTTTTCCACACTACCCCTGGCAGCGCATGTTTTCCTTACTACTTGCTGGTGCACAGGAGTACTCAATACTGACTGACATGTTTTAGAACTAGATCTACAGGATATAATATTTGTCAGGTGCCAATGAGTTTGTGAGGAAATCTAGAAGGAACCCACACAAGGAGAACATACAAACTCTATGCAGATAGTGTCTTGGCCAGGAATGGAACTCATGACCCCAGTGCTATGAGAAAGTAATGCTAGCCAATATGCCATACAGTTAGGGTCCCCTGAGGCCTGGAGTTGGGAAACACTAGTAGTAGTTTTTATTTCATACAGAAAAGACCATAAAAGGAGATTGCTTACTCGGCTGCACAGAGGGTGATGGGTTCGGCAATGGCAGAGACGTGCGCAGCCATTTGTGGTATGATGGGCAGTTTGCCAAATTCACAAGCCGCAGCACCTCACAAGTGCCCTAAATACAAATAAAAGTTAGTATTTACCATACCGCTGTCATCACAATACCTGACGCCATATACTGAGGCTCAATATAAAAGAGCTGGGTTTTATCTGTTCAGATAAATAAATATATATATATATATATAAATAAAGAGGAAAATGACACGAGTGCCCCCCCATTGCTGCATCCCCTGTATCCTCACCTCAGCCTGGCCCTTCATAGTATTAGTCCTGTTAGACAGGGGGTAATAGGGTACTCGCCCTATGAGGATAGGGGTGCAGTGTTAGACGGAGGGTCTGCGGGTGGCCCATGTTGTCCCAGTTTATGGTGTTAGGATGTATCTTCTTGTTTGCTTAGTACATACTTTGGGCCCCAATTAACAATGAATCTAAATACCAGGGACATATTTTATTTAGTATCACAGAAATACATGCGAATATACCACTAGTATTTATCATTACCTCATCAGTGAGGTCCAGTGATGTTCTCCTTGTTGGCGGGGTTCTTCGCTCAGCTGCTGGCAGCCTATTGCTGCTAGCGCCGGGCTTCTACATGTGCGGCGGTCAGTCTGTCCTGCACATACGCGGCGGTCAGTCTGTGTCTTGCGCATGCGCGGCTGTCAGTCTGTCTCATGTGCATACGCGGTGGTCAGTCTGTGCATGTGCATGCGAGGCGATCAGTCTGTGTCATGCGCATGCGCGGAGGTCATCCTGTGTACTGCGCATGTGCGGCGGTCAGTCTGTCCTGCGCAAATGCGGCGGTCAGTCTGTGTCATGCGTGGCGGTCAGTCTGTGTCATGCGCATGCGCGCCGGTCAGTCTGTCTCATGTGCATACGCGGTGGTCAGTCTGTGCATGTGCATGCGTGGCGATCAGTCTGTGTCATGCGCATGCGCGGAGGTCATCCTGTGTACTGCGCATGTGCGGCGTTCAGTCTGTCCTGCGCATGCGCGGCGGTCAGTCTGTGTCATGCGTGGCGGTCTGTCTGTGTCATGCGCATGCGCGGCGGTCTGTCTGTCTCATGTGCATACGCGGTGGTCAGTCTGTGCATGCGTGGCGATCAGTCAGTGTCATGCGCATGCGTGGAGGTCATCCTGTGTACTGTGCATGTGCGGCGGTCAGTCTGTGTCATGCGTGGCGGTCAGTCTGTGTCATGCACATGCACGGAGGTCAGTCTGTGTCATGGGCGGCGGTCAGTCTGTCTCATGTGCATACGCGGCGGTCAGTCTGTGCATGTGCATGCGTAGCGATCAGTCTGTGTCATGCGCATGCGCGGAGGTCATCCTGTGCACTGTGCATGTGCGGCGGTCAGTCTGTGTCATGCGTGGTGGTCAGTCTGTGTCATGTGCATGCGTGGCGGTCAGTCTGTGTCATGCGCATGCGCGGAGGTCATCCTGTGTACTGCGCATGTGCGGCGGTCAGTCTGTGCATGTGCATGCGCGGCGGTCAGTCTGTGCATGCGTGGCGGTCAGTCTGTCTCATGTGCATGCCTGGAGGTCAGTCTGTCTCATGTGCATGCCTGGCGGTCAGTCTGTCTCATGTGCATGCACGGCGGTCAGTCTGTCTCATGTGCATGCCTGGCGGTTAGTCTGTCTCATGTGCATGCCTGGCAGTCAGTTTGTGTCATGTGCATGCCTGGCGGTTAGTCTGTGTCATGTGCATGCGCGGCGGTCAGTCTGTATCATGTGCATGCGCGGCGGTCAGTCTGTGTCATGTGCATGCCTGGCGGTCAGTTTGTGTCATGTGCATGCCTGGCGGTCAGTCTGTGTCATGTGCATGCACGGCGGTCAGTCTGTGTCATGTGCATGCACGGCGGTCAGTCTGTGTCATGTGCATGCACGGCGGTCAGTCTGTGTCATGTGCATGCACGGCGGTCAGTCTTTCTCATGCGCATGCGCGGCGGTCAGTCTGTCAAGTGCATACGCGGTGGTCAGTCTGTCTCATGTGCATACGTGGCGGTCAGTCTGTCATGTGCATACGCGGCGGTCAGTCTGTGTCATGCACATACGCGGTGGTCAGTCTGTGTCATGTGCATACACGGCGGTCAGTCTGGGTCATGCGCATACGCGGCGGTCAGTCTGTGTCATGCGCATACGCGGCGGTCAGTCTGTGTCATGCGCATACGCGGCGGTCAGTCTGTGTCATGTGCATGCCTCGCGGTCAGTTTGTGTCATGTGCATGCCTGGCGGTTAGTCTGTGTCATGTGCATGCGCGGCGGTCAGTCTGTATCATGTGCATGCCTGGCGGTCAGTCTGTGTCATGTGCATGCCTGGCGGTCAGTCTGTGTCATGTGCATGCCTGGCGGTCAGTCTGTGTCATATGCATGCACGGCAGTCAGTCTGTGTCATGTGCATGCCTGGCGGTCAGTCTGTGTCATGTGCATGTACGGCGGTCAGTCTGTCAAGTGCATACGTGGCGGTCAGTCTGTCTCATGCGCATACGTGGCGGTCAGTCTGTCATGTGCATACGCGGCGGTCAATCTGTGTCATGCGCATACGCGGCGGTCAGTCTGTGTCATGCGCATACATGGCGGTCAGTCTGTGTCATGCGCATACGCGGCGGTCAGTCTGTGCATGTCTCTATAACCTGGAGGGACTCGGCATTGCCTAGAAGGCTTCGATGAAGCCGGGAAAGACTGCTGCAGCCGTGTCCCCATTGCCGGCAATGGGGACCGCATTGTCTCCTCATCTAAAGATAGCGAGAGCTATGCAGTGACAAACAGCGGTAATTTAGATCATAATAATAATCATGACCTACTGTAACCCCTATAGCGAGTGCTAAAAGTGTTATGTATCGTTACATGGTAAATATATGGGAGCCTGAGTGACCCAGCAATCCAAAGCAGGTAACTGACCCGTGAAACTCTGCTGTGTAAGCGGCGCGATCCGGGTCACGGTGACCGGGATTGTGCCACATGCCTGCTGATTGGCCGGCTTCAGTGGCGCTTGGAGATGACGTCATCTCCAAGTGTCCACTTCAACGCCGGAAAAGCGTGGCCTATGCAGACCCAGCTACGGTGTGAACTGCGCCGGCTTGGGAAAATCGTGGTTCGGCGCCGGCTAATTTCCGGGTCTGATCTGGATTGGAACCCTGTTCCAACCTCCATGTCAGACCCGGAATTTAGGTGTAAAAGCTGTATTACTGTGCTCACAACTGTTAGAGTCCCCATCTCCCGGAGCCAGCCGGCGTACATCCCACAATCATGTATATCTGCACTGGAGCATTATGTGCCGACAGATTTCTGGGCATTTGCAGAGCGATCTTTGCGATTTCAGCTCCGCAAACTGGCACACAATTATCACTCAGCATCAGACCCACAATGTCCAGCAGCAATTGCAGAGTTCTCTTTTTGGACATAAGGCCTGCTCATCCTGCTGTTGGTATCTAGGTAATAAGGCAGTGCGCCTGCTGTTGGTATCTAGGTAATAAGGCAGTGCGCCTGCTGTTGGTATCTAGGTAATAAGGCAGTGCGCCTGCTGTTGGTATCTAGGTAATAAGGCAGTGCACCTGCTGTGTGTATCTACGTAATAAGGCAGTGCACCTGCTGTTGGTATCTATGTAATAAGGCAGTGCATCTGTTGTTGGTATCTAGGTAATAAGGCAGTGCACCTGCTGTTGGTATCTAGGTAATAAGGCAGTGCACCTGCTGTTGGTATCTAGGTAATAAGGCAGTGCACCTGCTGTTGGTATCTAGGTAATAAGGCAGTGCGCCTGCTGTTGGTATCTAGGTAATAAGGCAGTGCGTCTGCTGTTGGTATCTAGGTAATAAGGCAGTGCGTCTGCTGTTGGTATCTAGGTAATAAGGCAGTGCACCTGCTGTTGGTATCTAGGTAATAAGGCAGTGCACCTGCTGTTGGTATCTAGGTAATAAGGCAGTGCTTCTGCTGTTGGTATCTTGGTAATAAGGCAGTGCACCTGCTGTTGGTATCTAGGTAATAAGGCAGTGCACCTGCTGTTGGTATCTAGGTAATAAGGCAGTGCACCTGCTGTTGGTATCTAGGTAATAAGGCAGTGCGCCTGCTGTTGGTATCTAGGTAATAAGGCAGTGCTTCTGCTGTTGGTATCTTGGTAATAAGGCAGGTACCTCATATTTACTTTTCAGAATGTGCCCGTGAATCACAGTCTGTTTCTGCCATATAATAAGCGCCATTTGCCAGTGGTTACCTTGGTGATGAATGCAATGCTGTTACTCTCATTGGTATCGCGTCGGACCAGTTGGCCAAAGTGAAATGATCTAATCTGGCAACTTCCCGAAATGCTTTCAATGTGCTCAGGTGGCCAATGAGAGATGATGTCCAGGGATCTGGTGACGTTGCAAGAAGGAAAACTCCAATTACTCTACAAACTCTAATTAGTCCTTCACAGCAAACTCATCATAAATACTGTGCGATTTCACCACCCATAATAATAATGCTCAGAGCCTACCAGTCACCCATTAATAATGCCCAGAGCCTACCTGTCACCCATTACTAATGCTCAGAGCCTACCAGTTACCCATTACTAATGCTCAGAGCCTACAGTACCTGTCACCCATTACAAATGCTCAGAGCCTACAGTACCTGTCACCCATTACTAATGCTCAGAGCCTACCTGTCACCCATAAATAATGCTCAGACCCTACAGTACCTGTCACCCATAAATAATGCTCAGAGCCTACAGTACCTGTCACCCATTAATAATGCTCAGAGCCTACAGTACCTGTCACCCATTACTAATGCTCAGAGTCTACAGTACCTGTCACCCATTACTAATGCTCAGAGCCTACAGTACCTGTCACCCATTAATATTGCTCAGAGCCTACCTGTCACTTATTAATAATGATCAGAGCCTACAGTACCTGTCACCCATTAATAATGCTCAGAGCCTACAGTACCTGTCACCTATTAATAATGATCAGAGCCTACAGTACCTGTTACCCATAAATAATGCTCAGAGTCTACCTGTCACCCATTAATAATGCTCAGAGCCTACAGTACCTGTCACCCATTAATAATGCTCAGAGCCTACCTGTCACACATTACTAATGCTCAGAGCCTACCTGTCACCCATTAATAATGCTCAGAGCCTACCTGTCACTTATTACTAATGCTCAGAGCCTACAGTACCCTACCCTCCAACATGACCCCTCCCATCAGGTACAAAATGCTCTGCTCCTGGATTTCCCACCTAATTTAGGATTGCAGTCACCTGTGTTGAACTAGGTAACAGATGAGACAGGTGTCTGCAATCAAAACTTAAGAGGGAAGTCCAGGAGCAGAGCATTTTGTACCTAATGGAATGGGTCATGTTGGAGGGTCTGCAGTACCTGTCACCCCTTACTAATGCTCAGAGCCTACAGTACCTGTCCCCCATTACTAATGCTCAGAGCCTACAGTACTTGTCACCCATTACTAATGCTCAGAGCCAACCTGTCACCCATTACTAATGCTCAGAGCCTACAGTACCTGTCACCCATTAATAATGCTCAGAGCCTACATTACCTGTCACCCATTAATAATGGTCAGAGCCTACCTGTCACCCATTAATAATGCCCAGAGCCTACATGGCACCCATTAATAATGCTCAGAGCCTACAGTACCTGTCACCCATTACTAATGCTCAGAGCCTACAGTACCTGTCACCTATTAATAATGATCAGAGCCTACAGTACCTGTCACCCATTAATAATTCTCAGAGCCTACAGTACCTGTCACCCATTAATAATTCTCAGAGCCTACAGTACCTGTCACCCATTAATAATACTCAAAGCTACAGTACCTGTCACCCATTAATAATGCTCAGAGCCTACAGTACCTGTCACCTATTAATAATGCTCAGAGCCTACAGTACCTGTCACCCATTAATAATGCTCATAGCCTACAGTACCTGTCACCCATTAATAATGCTCAGAGCCTACAGTACCTGACACCCTTTAATAATGCTCAGAGCCTACAGTACCTGTCACCCATTAATAATGCTCAGAGCCTACAGTACCTGTCACCCATTAATAATGCTCAGAGCCTACAGTACCTGTCACCCATTAATAATGCTCAGAGCCTACAGTACCTGTCACCCATTAATAATGCTCAGAGCCTACAGTACCTGTCACCTATTACTAATGCTCAGAGCCTACAGTACCTGTCACCTATTAATAATGCTCAGAGCCTACAGTACCTGTCACCCATTAATAATGTTCAGAGCCTACTCGTCACCCATTAATAATGCTCAGAGCCTACAGTACCTGTCACCCATTAATAATGCTCAGAGCCTACCTGTCACCCATTAATAATGCTCAGAGCGTACAGTACCTGTCACCCATTAATAATGGTCAGAGCCTACCTGTAACCCATTATTAATGCTCAGAGCCTACCTGTCACCCATTAATAATGCTCAGAGCCTACAGTACCTGTCACCCATTAATAATGCTCAGAGCCTACCTGTCACCCATTAATAATGCTCAGAGCCTACCTGTCACCTATTAATAATGCTCAGAGGCTACAGTACCTGTCACCTATTCCTAATTCTCAGAGCCTACACGTCACCCATTAATAATGCTCAGAGCCTACAGTATCTGTCACCCATTACTAATGCTCAGAGCCTACACTACCTGTCACCTATTACTAATGCTCAGAGCCTACCTGTCACCCATTAATAATGCTCAGAGCCTACCTGTCACCTATTAATAATGCTCAGAGGCTACAGTACCTGTCACCTATTAATAATGCTCAGAGCCTACAGTACCTGTCACCCATTAATAATGCTCAGAGCCTACAGTACCTGTCACCCATTAATAATGGTCAGAGGCTACAGTACCTGTCACCCATTAATAATGGTCAGAGCGTACAGTACCTGTCACCCATTAATAATGCTCAGAGCCTACAGTACCTGTCACCCATTAATAATGCTCAGAGCCTACAGTACCTGTCACCCATTACTAATGCTCAGAGCCTACACTACCTGTCACCTATTACTAATACTCAGAGCCTACCTGTCACCTATTAATAATGCTCAGAACCTACCTGTCACCCATTAATAATGCTCAGAGCCTACAGTACCTGTCACCTATTAATAATGCTCAGAGCCTACAGTACCTGTCACCCATTACTAATGCTCAGAGCCTACAGTACCTGTCACCCATTAATAATGCTCAGAGCCTACAGTACCTGTCACCCATTAATAATGCTCAGAGCCTACAGTACCTGTCACCTATTAATAATGCTCAGAGCCTACAGTACCTGACACCCTTTAATAATGCTCAGAGCCTACAGTACCTGTCACCCATTAATAATGCTCAGAGCCTACAGTACCTGACACCCTTTAATAATGCTCAGAGCCTACAGTACCTGTCACCCATTAATAATGCTCAGAGCCTACAGTACCTGTCACCCATTAATAATGCTCAGAGCCTACAGTACCTGTCACCCATTAATAATGCTCAGAGCCTACAGTACCTGTCACCTATTACCAATGCTCAGAGCCTACAGTACCTGTCACCTATTACTAATGCTCAGAGCCTACAGTACCTGTCACCTATTAATAATGCTCAGAGCCTACAGTACCTGTCACCCATTAATAATGTTCAGAGCCTACTCGTCACCCATTAATAATGCTCAGAGCCTACAGTACCTGTCACCCAATAATAATGCTCAGAGCGTACAGTACCTGTCACCCATTAATAATGGTCAGAGCCTACCTGTAACCCATTATTAATGCTCAGAGCCTACCTGTCACCCATTAATAATGCTCAGAGCCTACAGTACCTGTCACCCATTAATAATGCTCAGAGCCTACCTGTCACCTATTAATAATGCTCAGAGGCTACAGTACCTGTCACCTATTACTAATTCTCAGACCCTACACGTCACCCATTAATAATGCTCAGAGCCTACAGTATCTGTCACCCATTACTAATGCTCAGAGCCTACACTACCTGTCACCTATTACAAATGCTCAGAGCCTACAGTACCTGTCACCCATTAATAATGCTCAGAGCCTACCTGTCACCTATTAATAATGCTCAGAGGCTACAGTACCTGTCACCTATTAATAATGCTCAGAGCCTACAGTACCTGTCACCCATTAATAATGCTCAGAGGCTACAGTACCTGTCACCCATTAATAATGCTCAGAGCGTACAGTACCTGTCACCCATTAATAATGCTCAGAGCCTACAGTACCTGTCACCCATTAATAATGCTCAGAGCCTACAGTACCTGTCACCCATTATTAATGCTCAGAGCCTACCTGTCACCCATTAATAATGCTCAGAGCCTACCTGTCACCTATTAATAATGCTCAGAGGCTACAGTACCTGTCACCTATTACTAATTCTCAGAGCCTACCCGTCACCCATTAATAATGCTCAGAGCCTACAGTACCTGTCACCCATTACTAATGCTCAGAGCCTACACTACCTGTCACCTATTACTAATGCTCAGAGCCTACCTGTCACCTATTAATAATGCTCAGAACCTACCTGTCACCCATTAATAATGCTCAGAGCCTACAGTACCTGTCACCTATTAATAATGCTCAGAGCCTACAGTACCTGTCACCCATTACTAATGCTCAGAGCCTACAGTACCTGTCACCCATTAATAATGCTCAGAGCCTACAGTACCTGTCACCCATTAATAATGCTCAGAGCCTACAGTACCTGTCCCCTGTTAATAATGCTCAGAGCCTACAGTACCTGTCACCCATTAATAATGCTCAGAGCCTACCTGTCACCCATTAATAATGCTCAGAGCCTACAGTACCTGTCACCCATTAATAATGCTCAGAGCCTACAGTACCTGTCACCCATTACTAATGCTCAGAGCCTACAGTACCTGTCACCCATTACTAATGCTCAGAGCCTACAGTACCTGTCACCCATTACTAATGCTCAGAGCCTACAGTACCTGTCACCCATTACTAATGTTCAGAGCCTACAGTACCTGTCACCCATTACTAATGCTCAGAGCCTACAGTACCTGTCACCCATTACTAATGCTCAGAGCCTACAGTACCTGTCACCCATTAATAATGCTCAGAGCCTACAGTACCTGTCACCCATTACTAATGCTCAGAGCCTACAGTACCTGTCACCCATTAATAATGCTCAGAGCCTACAGTACCTGTCACCCATTAATAATACTCAGAGCCTACAGTACCTGTCACCTATTAATAATGCTCAGAGCCTACAGTACCTGTCACCCATTAATAATGTTCAGAGCCTACAGTACCTGTCACCCATTAATAATACTCAGAGCCTACAGTACCTGTCACCTATTAATAATGCTCAGAGCCTACAGTACCTGTCACCCATTAATAATGCTCAGAGCCTACAGTACCTGTCACCCAATAATAATGCTCAGATCCTACAGTACCTGTCACCCATTAATAATTCTCAGAGCCTACAGTACCTGTCACCCATTAATAATGCTCAGAGCCAACAGTACCTGTCACCCATTACTAATGCTCAGAGCCTACAGTACCTTTCACCCATTAATAATGCTCAGAGCCTACAGTACCTGTCACCTATTAATAATGCTCAGAGCCTACAGTACCTGTCACCCATTATGCTCAGAGCCTACAGTACCTGTCACCCATTAATAATGCTCAGAGCCTTCCTGTCACCCATTACTAATGCTCAGAGCCTACAGTACCTGTCACCCGTTAATAATGCTCATAGCCTACAGTACCTGTCACGCATTACTAATGCTCAGAGCCTACAGTACCTGTCACCCATTACTAATGCTCCGAGCCTACAGTACCTGTCGCCCAATAATAATGCTCAGAGCCTACCTGTCACCCATTACTAATGCTCAGAGCCTACCTGTCACCGATTAATAATGCTCAGAGCCTACAGTACCTGTTACCCATTAATAATGCTCAGAGACTACAGTACCTGTCACCTATTAATAATGCTCAGAGCCTACAGTACCTGTCACCTATTAATAATGCTCAGAGCCTACAGTACCTGTCACCCATTAATAATGCTAAGAGCCTACCTGTCACCCATTAATAATGCTCAGAGCCTACAGTACC
This sequence comes from Taudactylus pleione, assembly GCA_031769625.1. NCBI lineage: Eukaryota > Metazoa > Chordata > Amphibia > Anura > Myobatrachidae > Taudactylus > Taudactylus pleione. Next base: position 21,958 of record JAUIMM010002837.1, read on the forward strand.
TGTCACCCATTAATAATGCTTAGAGCCTACCTGTCACCCATTGATAACGGTCAGAGCCTACCTGTCACCCATTAATAATGATCAGAGCCTACAGTACCTGTCACCAATTACTAATGATCAGAGTCTACAGTACCTGTCACACATTACTAATGCTCAGAGCCTACAGTACCTGTCACCCATTAATAATGCTCAGAGCCTACAGTACCTGTCACCCATTACTAATGCTCAGAGCCTACAGTACCTGTCACCCATTACTAATGCTCAGAGCCTACAGTACCTGTCACCCATTACTAATGCTCAGAGCCTACAGTACCTCTCACCCATTACTAATGCTCAGAGCCTACAGTACCTGTCAACCATTACTAATGCTCAGAGCCTACAGTACCTGTCACCCATTAATAATGCTCAGAGCCTACAGTACTTGTCACCCATTACTAATGCTCAGAGCATACAGTACCTGTCACCCATTAATAATGCTCTGAGCCTACAGTACCTGTCACCAATTAATAATGCTCAGAGCCTACAGTACCTGTCACCCACTAATAATGTTCAGAGCCTACTTGTCATCCATTAATAATGCTCAGAGACTACAGTACCTGTCACCCATTAATAATGCTCAGAGCCTACAGTACCAGTCACACAATAATAATGCTCAGATCCTACAGTACCTGTCACCCATTAATAATTCTCAGAGCCTACAGTACCTGTCACCCATTAATAATGCTCAGAGCCAACAGTACCTATCACCCATTAATAATGCTCAGAGCCTACAGTACCTGTCACCCATTACTAATGCTCAGAGCCTACAGTACCTGTCGCCCAATAATAATGCTCAGAGCCTACCTGTCACCGATTAATAATGCTCAGAGCCTACAGTACCTGTCACCCATTAATAATGCTCAGAGCCTACAGTACCTGTCACCTATTAATAATGCTCAGAGCCTACAGTACCTGTCACCTATTAATAATGCTCAGAGCCTACAGTACCTGTCACCCATTAATAATGCTAAGAGCCTACCTGTCACCCATTAATAATGCTCAGAGCCTACAGTACCTGTCACCCATTACTAATGCTCAGAGCCTACAGTACCTGTCACCCATTACTAATGCTCAGAGCCTACAGTACCTGTCACCCATTAATAATGCTCAGAGCCTACAGTACCTGTCACCCATTACTAATGCTCAGAGCCTACGCTACCTGTAACCCATTAATAATGCTCAGAGCCTACAGTACCTGTCACCTATTACTAATGCTCAGAGCCTACCTGTCACCCATTAATAATGCTCAGAGCCTACAGTACCTGTCACCTATTAATAATGCTCAGAGCCTACAGTACCTGTCAACCATTACTAATGCTCAGAGCCTACAGTACCTGTCATCCATTACTAATGCTCAGAGCCTACAGTACCTGTCACCCATTAATAATGCTCAGATCATACTGTACCTGTCACCTATTAATAATGCTCAGAGCCTACAGTACCTGTCACCCATTAATAATGCTCAGAGCCTACAGTACCTGTCACCCATTAATAATGCTCAGACCTACAGTACCTGTCACCCATTAATAAAGCTCATAGCCTACAGTACCTGTCACCCATTAATAATGCTCAGAGCCTACAGTACCTGTCACCCATTATTAATGCTCAGAGAATACAGTACCTGTCACCCATTGTTAATGCTCAGAGCCGACCTGTCACCCATTACTAATGCTCATAGCCTACAGTACCTGTCACCTATTAATAATGCTCAGAGCCTACAGTACCTGTCAGCCATTAATAATGCTCAGAGCCTACAGTCCCTGTCACCCATTAATAATGCTCAGAGCTACAGTACCTGTCACCCATTAATAATGCTCAGAGGCTACAGTACCTGTCACCTATTAAAAATGCTCAGAGACTACAGTACCTGTCACCCAATAATAATGCTCAGATCCTACAGTACCTGTCACCCATTAATAATGCTCAGAGCCTACAGTACCAGTCACCTATTAATAATGCTCAGAGCCTACAGTACCTGTCACCCATTACTAATGCTCAGAGCCTACAGTACCTGTCAGCCATTAATAATGCTCAGAGCCTACAGTCCCTGTCACCCATTAATAATGCTCAGAGCCTACAGTACCTGTCACCCATTAATAATGCTCAGAGCCTACAGTACCTGTCTCCTATTACTAATGCTCAGAGCCTACAGTACCTGTCACCTATTAATAATGCTCAGAGCCTACAGTACCTGTCACCCAATAATAATGCTCAGATCCTACAGAACCTGTCACCCATTAATAATTCTCAGAGCCTACAGTACCTGTCACCCATTAATAATGCTCAGAGCCTACAGTACCTGTCACCCATTACTAATGCTCAGAGCCTACCTGTCACCCATTACTAATGCTCAGAGCCTACAGTACCTGTCACCCATTAATAATGCTCAGAGCCTACAGTACCTGTCACCCATTAATAATGCTCAGAGCCTACAGTAGCTGTCACCCATTAATAATGCTCAGAGCCTACAGTACCTGTCACCCATTACTAATGCTCAGAGTCTACCTGTCACCCATTAATAAGGCTCAGAGCCTACAGTACCTGTCACCCATTACTAATGCTCAGAGCCTACAGTACCTGTCACCTATTAATAATGCTCAGAGCCTACAGTACCTGTCACCCATTAATAATGTTCAGAGCCTACTCGTCACCCATTAATAATGCTCAGAGCCTACAGTACCTGTCACCCAATAATAATGCTCAGAGCGTACAGTACCTGTCACCCATTAATAATGGTCAGAGCCTACCTGTAACCCATTATTAATGCTCAGAGCCTACCTGTCACCCATTAATAATGCTCAGAGCCTACAGTACCTGTCACCCATTAATAATGCTCAGAGCCTACCTGTCACCTATTAATAATGCTCAGAGGCTACAGTACCTGTCACCTATTACTAATTCTCAGACCCTACACGTCACCCATTAATAATGCTCAGAGCCTACAGTATCTGTCACCCATTACTAATGCTCAGAGCCTACACTACCTGTCACCTATTACAAATGCTCAGAGCCTACCTGTCACCCATTAATAATGCTCAGAGCCTACCTGTCACCTATTAATAATGCTCAGAGGCTACAGTACCTGTCACCTATTAATAGTGCTCAGAGCCTACAGTACCTGTCACCCATTAATAATGCTCAGAGCCTACAGTACCTGTCACCCATTAATAATGCTCAGAGGCTACAGTACCTGTCACCCATTAATAATGCTCAGAGCGTACAGTACCTGTCACCCATTAATAATGCTCAGAGCCTACAGTACCTGTCACCCATTAATAATGCTCAGAGCCTACAGTACCTGTCACCCATTATTAATGCTCAGAGCCTACCTGTCACCCATTAATAATGCTCAGAGCCTACCTGTCACCTATTAATAATGCTCAGAGGCTACAGTACCTGTCACCTATTACTAATTCTCAGAGCCTACCCGTCACCCATTAATAATGCTCAGAGCCTACAGTACCTGTCACCCATTACTAATGCTCAGAGCCTACACTACCTGTCACCTATTACTAATGCTCAGAGCCTACCTGTCACCTATTAATAATGCTCAGAACCTACCTGTCACCCATTAATAATGCTCAGAGCCTACAGTACCTGTCACCTATTAATAATGCTCAGAGCCTACAGTACCTGTCACCCATTACTAATGCTCAGAGCCTACAGTACCTGTCACCCATTAATAATGCTCAGAGCCTACAGTACCTGTCACCCATTAATAATGCTCAGAGCCTACAGTACCTGTCCCCTGTTAATAATGCTCAGAGCCTACAGTACCTGTCACCCATTAATAATGCTCAGAGCCTACCTGTCACCCATTAATAATGCTCAGAGCCTACAGTACCTGTCACCCATTAATAATGCTCAGAGCCTACAGTACCTGTCACCCATTACTAATGCTCAGAGCCTACAGTACCTGTCACCCATTACTAATGCTCAGAGCCTACAGTACCTGTCACCCATTACTAATGCTCAGAGCCTACAGTACCTGTCACCCATTACTAATGTTCAGAGCCTACAGTACCTGTCACCCATTACTAATGCTCAGAGCCTACAGTACCTGTCACCCATTACTAATGCTCAGAGCCTACAGTACCTGTCACCCATTAATAATGCTCAGAGCCTACAGTACCTGTCACCCATTACTAATGCTCAGAGCCTACAGTACCTGTCACCCATTAATAATGCTCAGAGCCTACAGTACCTGTCACCCATTAATAATACTCAGAGCCTACAGTACCTGTCACCTATTAATAATGCTCAGAGCCTACAGTACCTGTCACCCATTAATAATGTTCAGAGCCTACAGTACCTGTCACCCATTAATAATACTCAGAGCCTACAGTACCTGTCACCTATTAATAATGCTCAGAGCCTACAGTACCTGTCACCCATTAATAATGCTCAGAGCCTACAGTACCTGTCACCCAATAATAATGCTCAGATCCTACAGTACCTGTCACCCATTAATAATTCTCAGAGCCTACAGTACCTGTCACCCATTAATAATGCTCAGAGCCAACAGTACCTGTCACCCATTACTAATGCTCAGAGCCTACAGTACCTTTCACCCATTAATAATGCTCAGAGCCTACAGTACCTGTCACCTATTAATAATGCTCAGAGCCTACAGTACCTGTCACCCATTATGCTCAGAGCCTACAGTACCTGTCACCCATTAATAATGCTCAGAGCCTTCCTGTCACCCATTACTAATGCTCAGAGCCTACAGTACCTGTCACCCGTTAATAATGCTCATAGCCTACAGTACCTGTCACGCATTACTAATGCTCAGAGCCTACAGTACCTGTCACCCATTACTAATGCTCCGAGCCTACAGTACCTGTCGCCCAATAATAATGCTCAGAGCCTACCTGTCACCCATTACTAATGCTCAGAGCCTACCTGTCACCGATTAATAATGCTCAGAGCCTACAGTACCTGTTACCCATTAATAATGCTCAGAGACTACAGTACCTGTCACCTATTAATAATGCTCAGAGCCTACAGTACCTGTCACCTATTAATAATGCTCAGAGCCTACAGTACCTGTCACCCATTAATAATGCTAAGAGCCTACCTGTCACCCATTAATAATGCTCAGAGCCTACAGTACCTGTCACCCATTAATAATGCTTAGAGCCTACCTGTCACCCATTGATAACGGTCAGAGCCTACCTGTCACCCATTAATAATGATCAGAGCCTACAGTACCTGTCACCAATTACTAATGATCAGAGTCTACAGTACCTGTCACACATTACTAATGCTCAGAGCCTACAGTACCTGTCACCCATTAATAATGCTCAGAGCCTACAGTACCTGTCACCCATTACTAATGCTCAGAGCCTACAGTACCTGTCACCCATTACTAATGCTCAGAGCCTACAGTACCTGTCACCCATTACTAATGCTCAGAGCCTACAGTACCTCTCACCCATTACTAATGCTCAGAGCCTACAGTACCTGTCAACCATTACTAATGCTCAGAGCCTACAGTACCTGTCACCCATTAATAATGCTCAGAGCCTACAGTACTTGTCACCCATTACTAATGCTCAGAGCATACAGTACCTGTCACCCATTAATAATGCTCTGAGCCTACAGTACCTGTCACCAATTAATAATGCTCAGAGCCTACAGTACCTGTCACCCACTAATAATGTTCAGAGCCTACTTGTCATCCATTAATAATGCTCAGAGACTACAGTACCTGTCACCCATTAATAATGCTCAGAGCCTACAGTACCAGTCACACAATAATAATGCTCAGATCCTACAGTACCTGTCACCCATTAATAATTCTCAGAGCCTACAGTACCTGTCACCCATTAATAATGCTCAGAGCCAACAGTACCTATCACCCATTAATAATGCTCAGAGCCTACAGTACCTGTCACCCATTACTAATGCTCAGAGCCTACAGTACCTGTCGCCCAATAATAATGCTCAGAGCCTACCTGTCACCGATTAATAATGCTCAGAGCCTACAGTACCTGTCACCCATTAATAATGCTCTGAGCCTACAGTACCTGTCACCTATTAATAATGCTCAGAGCCTACAGTACCTGTCACCTATTAATAATGCTCAGAGCCTACAGTACCTGTCACCCATTAATAATGCTAAGAGCCTACCTGTCACCCATTAATAATGCTCAGAGCCTACAGTACCTGTCACCCATTACTAATGCTCAGAGCCTACAGTACCTGTCACCCATTACTAATGCTCAGAGCCTACAGTACCTGTCACCCATTAATAATGCTCAGAGCCTACAGTACCTGTCACCCATTACTAATGCTCAGAGCCTACGCTACCTGTAACCCATTAATAATGCTCAGAGCCTACAGTACCTGTCACCTATTACTAATGCTCAGAGCCTACCTGTCACCCATTAATAATGCTCAGAGCCTACAGTACCTGTCACCTATTAATAATGCTCAGAGCCTACAGTACCTGTCAACCATTACTAATGCTCAGAGCCTACAGTACCTGTCATCCATTACTAATGCTCAGAGCCTACAGTACCTGTCACCCATTAATAATGCTCAGATCATACTGTACCTGTCACCTATTAATAATGCTCAGAGCCTACAGTACCTGTCACCCATTAATAATGCTCAGAGCCTACAGTACCTGTCACCCATTAATAATGCTCAGACCTACAGTACCTGTCACCCATTAATAAAGCTCATAGCCTACAGTACCTGTCACCCATTAATAATGCTCAGAGCCTACAGTACCTGTCACCCATTATTAATGCTCAGAGCCTACAGTACCTGTCACCCATTGTTAATGCTCAGAGCCGACCTGTCACCCATTACTAATGCTCATAGCCTACAGTACCTGTCACCTATTAATAATGCTCAGAGCCTACAGTACCTGTCAGCCATTAATAATGCTCAGAGCCTACAGTCCCTGTCACCCATTAATAATGCTCAGAGCTACAGTACCTGTCACCCATTAATAATGCTCAGAGGCTACAGTACCTGTCACCTATTAAAAATGCTCAGAGACTACAGTACCTGTCACCCAATAATAATGCTCAGATCCTACAGTACCTGTCACCCATTAATAATGCTCAGAGCCTACAGTACCAGTCACCTATTAATAATGCTCAGAGCCTACAGTACCTGTCACCCATTACTAATGCTCAGAGCCTACAGTACCTGTCAGCCATTAATAATGCTCAGAGCCTACAGTCCCTGTCACCCATTAATAATGCTCAGAGCCTACAGTACCTGTCACCCATTAATAATGCTCAGAGCCTACAGTACCTGTCTCCTATTACTAATGCTCAGAGCCTACAGTACCTGTCACCTATTAATAATGCTCAGAGCCTACAGTACCTGTCACCCAATAATAATGCTCAGATCCTACAGAACCTGTCACCCATTAATAATTCTCAGAGCCTACAGTACCTGTCACCCATTAATAATGCTCAGAGCCTACAGTACCTGTCACCCATTACTAATGCTCAGAGCCTACCTGTCACCCATTACTAATGCTCAGAGCCTACAGTACCTGTCACCCATTAATAATGCTCAGAGCCTACAGTACCTGTCACCCATTAATAATGCTCAGAGCCTACAGTAGCTGTCACCCATTAATAATGCTCAGAGCCTACAGTACCTGTCACCCATTACTAATGCTCAGAGTCTACCTGTCACCCATTAATAAGGCTCAGAGCCTACAGTACCTGTCACCCATTACTAATGCTCAGAGCCTACAGTACCTGTCACCCATTAATAATGCTCAGAGCCTACAGTACCTGTCACCCATTAATAATGCTCAGAGCCTACCTGTCACCCATTAATAATGCTCAGAGTCTACCTGTCACCCATTAATAATGCTCAGAGCCTACAGTTCCTGTCACCCATTACTAATGCTCAGAGCCTACCTGTCACGCATTAATAATGCTCAGAGCCTACAGTACCTGTCACCCATTAATAATGCTCAGAGCCTACAGTACCTGTCACCCATTACTAATGCTCAGAGCCTACAGTACCTGTCACCCATTAATAATGCTCAGAGTCTACCTGTCACCCATTAATAATGCTCAGAGCCTACAGTTCCTGTCACCCATTACTAATGCTCAGAGCCTACCTGTCACGCATTACTAATTCTCAGAGCCTACAGTACCTGTCACCCATTAATAATGCTCAGAGCCTACAGTACCTGTCACCCATTATTAATGCTCAGAGCCTACAGTACCTGTCACCCATTACTAATGCTCAGAGCCTACAGTACCTGTCACCTATTAATAATGCTCAGAGCCTACAGTACCTGTCACCCATTAATAATTCTCAGAGCCTACAGTACCTGTCACCCATTAATAATTCTCAGAGCCTACAGTACCTGTCACCCATTAATAATGCTCAAAGCCTACAGAACCTGTCACCCATTAATAATGCTCAGAGCCAACAGTATCTGACACCCTTTAATAATGCTCAGAGCCTACAGTACCTGTCACCCATTAATAATACTCAGAGCCTACAGTACCTGTCACCCATTAATAATGCTCAGAGCCTACAGTACCTGTCACCTATTACTAATGCTCAGAGCCTACAGTACCTGTCACCTATTAATAATGCTCAGAGCCTACAGTACCTGTCACCCATTAATAATGTTCAGAGCCTACTCGTCACCCATTAATAATGCTCAGAGCCTACAGTACCTGTCACCCATTAATAATGCTCAGAGCCTACCTGTCACCCATTAATAATGCTCAGAGCCTACAGTACCTGTCACCCATTAAAAATGCTCAGAGACAACCTGTCACCTATTAATAATGCTCAGAGCCTACTCGTCACCCATTAATAATGCTCAGAGCCTACACGTCACCCATTAATAATGCTCAGAGTCTATAGTACCTGTCACCTATTAATAATGCTCAGAACCTACAGTACTTGTCACCCATTAATAATGCTCAGAGCCTACCTGTCCCCATTAATAATGCTCAGAGCCTACCTGTCACCCATTAATAATGCTCAGAGCCTACAGTACCTGTCACCCACTAATAATGCTCAGAGCCTACAGTACCTGTCACCCATTAATAATGCTCAGAGCCTACAGTACCTGTCACCCATTAATAATTCTCAGAGCCTACCTGTCACCCATTAATAATGCTCAGAGCCGACAGTACCTGTCACCCATTAATAATGCTCAGAGGCTACCTGTCACCCATTAATAATGCTCAGAGCCTACAGTACCTGTCACCCATTAATAATGCTCAGAGCCTATAGTACCTGTCACCCATTAATAATGGTCAGAACCTACCCGTCACCCATTAATAATGCTCAGAGCCTACTCGTCACCCATTAATAATGCTCAGAGCCTACAGTACCTGTCACCTATTAATAATGCTCAGAGCCTACAGTACCTGTCACCCATTAATATTTCTCAGAGCCTACAGTACCTGCCACCCATTACTAATGCTCAGAGCCTACAGTACCTGTCACCCATTAATAATGCTCAGAGCCTACAGTACCTGTCACCCATTAATAATGCTCAGAGCCTACCTGTCACCCAATAATAATGCTCAGATCCTACAGTACCTGTCACCCATTAATAATGCTCAGAGCCTACAGTACCAGTCACCTATTAATAATGCTCAGAGCCTACAGTACCTGTCACCCATTACTAATGCTCAGAGCCTACAGTACCTGTCACCCATTAATAATGCTCAGAGCCTACAGTACCTGTCACCCATTACTAATGCTCAGAGTCTACAGTACCTGTCACCCATTAATAATGCTCAGAGCCTACAGTACCTGTCACCCATTACTAATGCTCAGAGCCTACAGTACCTGTCACCCATTACTAATGCTCAGAGCCTACAGTACCTGTCACCCATTAATAATGCTCAGAGCGTACAGTACCTGTCACCCATTAATAATGATCAGAGCCTACAGTACCTGTCACCCATTAATAATGCTCAGAGCCTACAGTACCTGTCACCCATTACTAATGCTCAGAGCCTACAGTACCTGTCACCCATTACTAATGCTCAGAGCCTACAGAACCTGTCACCTATTACTAATGCTCAGAGCCTACACGTCACCCATTAATAATGCTCAGAGCCTACAGTACCTGTCACCCATTACTAATGCTCAGAGCCTACGCTACCTGTAACCCATTAATAATGCTCAGAGCCTACAGTACCTGTCACCTATTACTAATGCTCAGAGCCTACCTGTCACCCATTAATAATGCTCAGAGCCTACAGTACCTGTCACCTATTAATAATGCTCAGAGCCTACAGTACCTGTCAACCATTACTAATGCTCAGAGCCTACAGTACCTGTCATCCATTACTAATGCTCAGAGCCTACAGTACCTGTCACCCATTAATAATGCTCAGATCGTACTGTACCTGTCACCTATTAATAATGCTCAGAGCCTACAGTACCTGTCACCCATTAATAATGCTCAGAGCCTACAGTACCTGTCACCCATTAATAATGCTCAGACCTACAGTACCTGTCACCCATTAATAAAGCTCATAGCCTACAGTACCTGTCACCCATTAATAATGCTCAGAGCCTACAGTACCTGTCACCCATTATTAATGCTCAGAGCCTACAGTACCTGTCACCCATTGTTAATGCTCAGAGCCGACCTGTCACCCATTACTAATGCTCATAGCCTACAGTACCTGTCACCTATTAATAATGCTCAGAGCCTACAGTACCTGTCAGCCATTAATAATGCTCAGAGCCTACAGTCCCTGTCACCCATTAATAATGCTCAGAGGCTACAGTACCTGTCACCCATTAATAATGCTCAGAGCCTACAGTACCTGTCACCTATTACTAATGCTCAGAGCCTGTCACCCATTACTAATGCTCAGAGCCTACAGTACCTGTCACCCATTAATAATGCTCAGAGCCTACAGTACCTGTCACCCATTAATAATGCTCAGAGGCTACAGTACCTGTCACCTATTAAAAATGCTCAGAGACTACAGTACCTGTCACCCAATAATAATGCTCAGATCCTACAGTACCTGTCACCCATTAATAATGCTCAGAGCCTACAGTACCAGTCACCTATTAATAATGCTCAGAGCGTACAGTACCTGTCACCCATTACTAATGCTCAGAGCCTACAGTACCTGTCAGCCATTAATAATGCTCAGAGCCTACAGTCCCTGTCACCCATTAATAATGCTCAGAGCCTACAGTACCTGTCACCCATTAATAATGCTCAGAGCCTACAGTACCTGTCTCCTATTACTAATGCTCAGAGCCTACAGTACCTGTCACCTATTAATAATGCTCAGAGCCTACAGTACCTGTCACCCAATAATAATGCTCAGATCCTACAGAACCTGTCACCCATTAATAATTCTCAGAGCCTACAGTACCTGTCACCCATTAATAATGCTCAGAGCCTACAGTACCTGTCACCCATTACTAATGCTCAGAGCCTACCTGTCACCCATTACTAATGCTCAGAGCCTACAGTACCTGTCACCCATTAATAATGCTCAGAGCCTACAGTACCTGTCACCCATTAATAATGCTCAGAGCCTACAGTAGCTGTCACCCATTAATAATGCTCAGAGCCTACAGTACCTGTCACCCATTACTAATGCTCAGAGTCTACCTGTCACCCATTAATAAGGCTCAGAGCCTACAGTACCTGTCACCCATTACTAATGCTCAGAGCCTACAGTACCTGTCACCCATTAACAATGCTCAGAGCCTACAGTACCTGTCACCCATTAATAATGCTCAGAGCCTACCTGTCACCCATTAATAATGCTCAGAGTCTACCTGTCACCCATTAATAATGCTCAGAGCCTACAGTTCCTGTCACCCATTACTAATGCTCAGAGCCTACCTGTCACGCATTAATAATGCTCAGAGCCTACAGTACCTGTCACCCATTAATAATGCTCAGAGCCTACCTGTCACCCATTACTAATGCTCAGAGCCCTACAGTACCTGTCACCCATTAATAATGCTCAGAGTCTACCTGTCACCCATTAATAATGCTCAGAGCCTACAGTTCCTGTCACCCATTACTAATGCTCAGAGCCTACCTGTCACGCATTACTAATTCTCAGAGCCTACAGTACCTGTCACCCATTAATAATGCTCAGAGCCTACAGTACTTGTCACCCATTACTAATGCTCAGAGCCTACAGTACCTGTCACCCATTACTAATGCTCAGAGCCTACAGTACCTGTCACCTATTAATAATGCTCAGAGCCTACAGTACCTGTCACCCATTAATAATTCTCAGAGCCTACAGTACCTGTCACCCATTAATAATTCTCAGAGCCTACAGTACCTGTCACCCATTAATAATGCTCAAAGCCTACAGAACCTGTCACCCATTAATAATGCTCAGAGCCAACAGTATCTGACACCCTTTAATAATGCTCAGAGCCTACAGTACCTGTCACCCATTAATAATACTCAGAGCCTACAGTACCTGTCACCCATTAATAATGCTCAGAGCCTACAGTACCTGTCACCTATTACTAATGCTCAGAGCCTACAGTACCTGTCACCTATTAATAATGCTCAGAGCCTACAGTACCTGTCACCCATTAATAATGTTCAGAGCCTACTCGTCACCCATTAATAATGCTCAGAGCCTACAGTACCTATCACCCATTAATAATGCTCAGAGCCTACCTGTCACCCATTAATAATGCTCAGAGCCTACAGTACCTGTCACCCATTAAAAATGCTCAGAGACAACCTGTCACCTATTAATAATGCTCAGAGCCTACTCGTCACCCATTAATAATGCTCAGAGCCTACACGTCACCCATTAATAATGCTCAGAGTCTATAGTACCTGTCACCTATTAATAATGCTCAGAACCTACAGTACTTGTCACCCATTAATAATGCTCAGAGCCTACCTGTCCCCATTAATAATGCTCAGAGCCTACCTGTCACCCATTAATAATGCTCAGAGCCTACAGTACCTGTCACCCACTAATAATGCTCAGAGCCTACAGTACCTGTCACCCATTAATAATGCTCAGAGCCTACAGTACCTGTCACCCACTAATAATTCTCAGAGCCTACCTGTCACCCATTAATAATGCTCAGAGCCTACAGTACCTGTCACCCATTAATAATGCTCAGAGGCTACCTGTCACCCATTAATAATGGTCAGAGCCTACAGTACCTGTCACCCATTAATAATGCTCAGAGCCTATAGTACCTGTCACCCATTAATAATGGTCAGAACCTACCCGTCACCCATTAATAATGCTCAGAGCCTACTCGTCACCCATTAATAATGCTCAGAGCCTTCAGTACCTGTCACCTATTACTAATGCTCAGAGCCTACCTGTCACCCATTACTAATGCTCAGAGCCTACAGAACTTGTCACCCATTACTAATGCTCAGAGCCAACCTGTCACCCATTACTAATGCTCAGAGCCTACAGTACCTGTCACCCATTAATAATGCTCAGAGCCTACAGTACCTGTCACCTATTAATAATGCTCAGAGCCTACAGTACCTGTCACCCATTAATATTTCTCAGAGCCTACAGTACCTGCCACCCATTACTAATGCTCAGAGCCTACAGTACCTGTCACCCATTAATAATGCTCAGAGCCTACAGTACCTGTCACCCATTAATAATGCTCAGAGCCTACCTGTCACCCATTAATAATGCTCAGAGCCTACAGTACCTGTCACCCATTAATAATACTCAGAGCCTACAGTATCTGTCACCCATTAATAATGCTCAGAGCCTACAGTACCTGTCACCCATTAATAATGCTCAGAGCCTACAGTACCTGTCACCCATTACTAATTCTCAGAGCCTACAGTACCTGTCACCCATTAATAATGCATAGAGCCTACAGTACCTGTCACCTATTAATAATGCTCAGAGCCTACAGTACCTGTCACCTATTAATAATGCTCAGAGCCTACAGTACCTGTCACCTATTACTAATGCTCAGAGCCTACAGTACCTGTCACCCATTACTAATGCTCAGAGCCTACAGTACCTGTCACCTATTAATAATGCTCAGAGCCCACAGTACCTGTCACCTATTAATAATGCTCAGAGCCTACAGTACCTGTCACCTATTAATAATGTTCAGAGACTACTTGTCACCAATTAATAATGCTCAGATCCTACAGTACCTGTCACCCATTAATAATGCTCAGAGCCTACAGTACCTGTCACCTATTACTAATGCTCAGAGCCTACAATACCTGTCACCTATTAATAATGCTCAGAGCCTACAGTACCTGTCACCTATTACTAATGCTCAGAGCCTACAGTACCTGTCACCTATTAATAATGCTCAGAGCCTACAGTACCTGTCACCCATTAATAATGTTCAGAGCCTACTCGTCACCCATTAATAATGCTCAGAGCCTACAGTACCTGTCACCCATTAATAATGCTCAGAGCCTACCTTTCACCCATTAATAATGCTCAGAGCCTACAGTACCTGTCACCCATTAATAATGCTCAGAGCCTACCTGTCACCCATTAATAATGCTCAGAGCCTACCTGTCACCCATTAATAATGCTCAGAGCCTACCTGTCACCCATTAATAATGCTCAGAGCCTACAGTACCTGTCACCCACTAATAATGCTCAGAGCCTACAGTACCTGTCACCCATTAATAATGCTCAGAGCCTACAGTACCTGTCACCCATTAATAATTCTCAGAGCCTACAGTACCTGTCACCCATTAATAATGCTCAGAGCCTACAGTACCTGTCACCCATTAATAATGCTCAGAGCCTACAGTACCTGTCACCCATTAATAATGCTCAGAGCCTACAGTACCTGTCACCCATTAATAATGCTCAGAGCCTACAGTACCTGTCACCCATTAATAATGCTCAGAGCCTACAGTATCTGTCACCCATTAATAATGCTCAGAGCCTACAGTACCTGTCACCTATTACTAATGCTCAGAGCCTACAGTACCTGTCACCTATTAATAATGCTCAGAGCCTACAGTACCTGTCACCTATTAATAATGCTCAGAGCCTACAGTACCTGTCACCTATTAATAATGTTCAGAGCCTACTCGTCACCCATTAATAATGCTCAGAGCCTACCTGTCACCCATTAATAATGCTCAGAGCCTACAGTACCTGTCACCCATTAATAATGCTCAGAGGCTACCTGTCACCCATTAATAATGCTCAGAGCCTACAGTACCTGTCACCCATTAATAATGCTCAGATTCTACAGTACCTGTCACCCATTACTAATGCTCAGAGCCTACAGTACCTGTCACCCATTACTAATGCTCAGAGCCTACAGTACCTGTCACCTATTAATAATGCTCAGAGCCTACAGTACCAGTCACCTATTAATAATGCTCAGAGCCTACAGTACCTGTCACCCATTACTAATGCTCAGAGCCTACAGTACCTGTCACCCATTAATAATGCTCAGAGCCTACAGTACCTGTCACCCATTACTAATGCTCAGAGTCTACAGTACCTGTCACCCATTAATAATGCTCAGAGCCTACAGTACCTGTCACCCATTACTAATGCTCAGAGCCTACAGTACCTGTCACCCATTACTAATGCTCAGAGCCTACAGTACCTGTCACCCATTAATAATGCTCAGAGCGTACAGTACCTGTCACCCATTAATAATGATCAGAGCCTACAGTACCTGTCACCCATTAATAATGCTCAGAGCCTACAGTACCTGTCACCCATTACTAATGCTCAGAGCCTACAGTACCTGTCACCCATTACTAATGCTCAGAGCCTACAGAACCTGTCACCTATTACTAATGCTCAGAGCCTACACGTCACCCATTAATAATGCTCAGAGCCTACAGTACCTGTCACCCATTACTAATGCTCAGAGCCTACGCTACCTGTAACCCATTAATAATGCTCAGAGCCTACAGTACCTGTCACCTATTACTAATGCTCAGAGCCTACCTGTCACCCATTAATAATGCTCAGAGCCTACAGTACCTGTCACCTATTAATAATGCTCAGAGCCTACAGTACCTGTCAACCATTACTAATGCTCAGAGCCTACAGTACCTGTCATCCATTACTAATGCTCAGAGCCTACAGTACCTGTCACCCATTAATAATGCTCAGATCGTACTGTACCTGTCACCTATTAATAATGCTCAGAGCCTACAGTACCTGTCACCCATTAATAATGCTCAGAGCCTACAGTACCTGTCACCCATTAATAATGCTCAGACCTACAGTACCTGTCACCCATTAATAAAGCTCATAGCCTACAGTACCTGTCACCCATTAATAATGCTCAGAGCCTACAGTACCTGTCACCCATTATTAATGCTCAGAGCCTACAGTACCTGTCACCCATTGTTAATGCTCAGAGCCGACCTGTCACCCATTACTAATGCTCATAGCCTACAGTACCTGTCACCTATTAATAATGCTCAGAGCCTACAGTACCTGTCAGCCATTAATAATGCTCAGAGCCTACAGTCCCTGTCACCCATTAATAATGCTCAGAGGCTACAGTACCTGTCACCCATTAATAATGCTCAGAGCCTACAGTACCTGTCACCTATTACTAATGCTCAGAGCCTGTCACCCATTACTAATGCTCAGAGCCTACAGTACCTGTCACCCATTAATAATGCTCAGAGCCTACAGTACCTGTCACCCATTAATAATGCTCAGAGGCTACAGTACCTGTCACCTATTAAAAATGCTCAGAGACTACAGTACCTGTCACCCAATAATAATGCTCAGATCCTACAGTACCTGTCACCCATTAATAATGCTCAGAGCCTACAGTACCAGTCACCTATTAATAATGCTCAGAGCGTACAGTACCTGTCACCCATTACTAATGCTCAGAGCCTACAGTACCTGTCAGCCATTAATAATGCTCAGAGCCTACAGTCCCTGTCACCCATTAATAATGCTCAGAGCCTACAGTACCTGTCACCCATTAATAATGCTCAGAGCCTACAGTACCTGTCTCCTATTACTAATGCTCAGAGCCTACAGTACCTGTCACCTATTAATAATGCTCAGAGCCTACAGTACCTGTCACCCAATAATAATGCTCAGATCCTACAGAACCTGTCACCCATTAATAATTCTCAGAGCCTACAGTACCTGTCACCCATTAATAATGCTCAGAGCCTACAGTACCTGTCACCCATTACTAATGCTCAGAGCCTACCTGTCACCCATTACTAATGCTCAGAGCCTACAGTACCTGTCACCCATTAATAATGCTCAGAGCCTACAGTACCTGTCACCCATTAATAATGCTCAGAGCCTACAGTAGCTGTCACCCATTAATAATGCTCAGAGCCTACAGTACCTGTCACTCATTACTAATGCTCAGAGTCTACCTGTCACCCATTAATAAGGCTCAGAGCCTACAGTACCTGTCACCCATTACTAATGCTCAGAGCCTACAGTACCTGTCACCCATTAACAATGCTCAGAGCCTACAGTACCTGTCACCCATTAATAATGCTCAGAGCCTACCTGTCACCCATTAATAATGCTCAGAGTCTACCTGTCACCCATTAATAATGCTCAGAGCCTACAGTTCCTGTCACCCATTACTAATGCTCAGAGCCTACCTGTCACGCATTAATAATGCTCAGAGCCTACAGTACCTGTCACCCATTAATAATGCTCAGAGCCTACCTGTCACCCATTACTAATGCTCAGAGCCCTACAGTACCTGTCACCCATTAATAATGCTCAGAGTCTACCTGTCACCCATTAATAATGCTCAGAGCCTACAGTTCCTGTCACCCATTACTAATGCTCAGAGCCTACCTGTCACGCATTACTAATTCTCAGAGCCTACAGTACCTGTCACCCATTAATAATGCTCAGAGCCTACAGTACTTGTCACCCATTACTAATGCTCAGAGCCTACAGTACCTGTCACCCATTACTAATGCTCAGAGCCTACAGTACCTGTCACCTATTAATAATGCTCAGAGCCTACAGTACCTGTCACCCATTAATAATTCTCAGAGCCTACAGTACCTGTCACCCATTAATAATGCTCAGAGCCAACAGTATCTGACACCCTTTAATAATGCTCAGAGCCTACAGTACCTGTCACCCATTAATAATACTCAGAGCCTACAGTACCTGTCACCCATTAATAATGCTCAGAGCCTACAGTACCTGTCACCTATTACTAATGCTCAGAGCCTACAGTACCTGTCACCTATTAATAATGCTCAGAGCCTACAGTACCTGTCACCCATTAATAATGTTCAGAGCCTACTCGTCACCCATTAATAATGCTCAGAGCCTACAGTACCTGTCACCCATTAATAATGCTCAGAGCCTACCTGTCACCCATTAATAATGCTCAGAGCCTACAGTACCTGTCACCCATTAAAAATGCTCAGAGACAACCTGTCACCTATTAATAATGCTCAGAGCCTACTCGTCACCCATTAATAATGCTCAGAGCCTACACGTCACCCATTAATAATGCTCAGAGTCTATAGTACCTGTCACCTATTAATAATGCTCAGAACCTACAGTACTTGTCACCCATTAATAATGCTCAGAGCCTACCTGTCCCCATTAATAATGCTCAGAGCCTACCTGTCACCCATTAATAATGCTCAGAGCCTACAGTACCTGTCACCCACTAATAATGCTCAGAGCCTACAGTACCTGTCACCCATTAATAATGCTCAGAGCCTACAGTACCTGTCACCCACTAATAATTCTCAGAGCCTACCTGTCACCCATTAATAATGCTCAGAGCCTACAGTACCTGTCACCCATTAATAATGCTCAGAGGCTACCTGTCACCCATTAATAATGCTCAGAGTCTACCTGTCACCCATTAATAATGCTCAGAGCCTACAGTTCCTGTCACCCATTACTAATGCTCAGAGCCTACCTGTCACGCATTAATAATGCTCAGAGCCTACAGTACCTGTCACCCATTAATAATGCTCAGAGCCTACCTGTCACCCATTACTAATGCTCAGAGCCCTACAGTACCTGTCACCCATTAATAATGCTCAGAGTCTACCTGTCACCCATTAATAATGCTCAGAGCCTACAGTTCCTGTCACCCATTACTAATGCTCAGAGCCTACCTGTCACGCATTACTAATTCTCAGAGCCTACAGTACCTGTCACCCATTAATAATGCTCAGAGCCTACAGTACTTGTCACCCATTACTAATGCTCAGAGCCTACAGTACCTGTCACCCATTACTAATGCTCAGAGCCTACAGTACCTGTCACCTATTAATAATGCTCAGAGCCTACAGTACCTGTCACCCATTAATAATTCTCAGAGCCTACAGTACCTGTCACCCATTAATAATGCTCAGAGCCAACAGTATCTGACACCCTTTAATAATGCTCAGAGCCTACAGTACCTGTCACCCATTAATAATACTCAGAGCCTACAGTACCTGTCACCCATTAATAATGCTCAGAGCCTACAGTACCTGTCACCTATTACTAATGCTCAGAGCCTACAGTACCTGTCACCTATTAATAATGCTCAGAGCCTACAGTACCTGTCACCCATTAATAATGTTCAGAGCCTACTCGTCACCCATTAATAATGCTCAGAGCCTACAGTACCTGTCACCCATTAATAATGCTCAGAGCCTACCTGTCACCCATTAATAATGCTCAGAGCCTACAGTACCTGTCACCCATTAAAAATGCTCAGAGACAACCTGTCACCTATTAATAATGCTCAGAGCCTACTCGTCACCCATTAATAATGCTCAGAGCCTACACGTCACCCATTAATAATGCTCAGAGTCTATAGTACCTGTCACCTATTAATAATGCTCAGAACCTACAGTACTTGTCACCCATTAATAATGCTCAGAGCCTACCTGTCCCCATTAATAATGCTCAGAGCCTACCTGTCACCCATTAATAATGCTCAGAGCCTACAGTACCTGTCACCCACTAATAATGCTCAGAGCCTACAGTACCTGTCACCCATTAATAATGCTCAGAGCCTACAGTACCTGTCACCCACTAATAATTCTCAGAGCCTACCTGTCACCCATTAATAATGCTCAGAGCCTACAGTACCTGTCACCCATTAATAATGCTCAGAGGCTACCTGTCACCCATTAATAATGGTCAGAGCCTACAGTACCTGTCACCCATTAATAATGCTCAGAGCCTATAGTACCTGTCACCCATTAATAATGGTCAGAACCTACCCGTCACCCATTAATAATGCTCAGAGCCTACTCGTCACCCATTAATAATGCTCAGAGCCTTCAGTACCTGTCACCTATTACTAATGCTCAGAGCCTACCTGTCACCCATTACTAATGCTCAGAGCCTACAGAACTTGTCACCCATTACTAATGCTCAGAGCCAACCTGTCACCCATTACTAATGCTCAGAGCCTACAGTACCTGTCACCCATTAATAATGCTCAGAGCCTACAGTACCTGTCACCTATTAATAATGCTCAGAGCCTACAGTACCTGTCACCCATTAATATTTCTCAGAGCCTACAGTACCTGCCACCCATTACTAATGCTCAGAGCCTACAGTACCTGTCACCCATTAATAATGCTCAGAGCCTACAGTACCTGTCACCCATTAATAATGCTCAGAGCCTACCTGTCACCCATTAATAATGCTCAGAGCCTACAGTACCTGTCACCCATTAATAATACTCAGAGCCTACAGTATCTGTCACCCATTAATAATGCTCAGAGCCTACAGTACCTGTCACCTATTAATAATGTTCAGAGACTACTTGTCACCAATTAATAATGCTCAGAGCCTACAGTACCTGTCACCCATTAATAATGCTCAGAGCCTACAGTACCTGTCACCTATTACTAATGCTCAGAGCCTACAATACCTGTCACCTATTAATAATGCTCAGAGCCTACAGTACCTGTCACCTATTACTAATGCTCAGAGCCTACAGTACCTGTCACCTATTAATAATGCTCAGAGCCTACAGTACCTGTCACCCATTAATAATGTTCAGAGCCTACTCGTCACCCATTAATAATGCTCAGAGCCTACAGTACCTGTCACCCATTAATAATGCTCAGAGCCTACCTTTCACCCATTAATAATGCTCAGAGCCTACAGTACCTGTCACCCATTAATAATGCTCAGAGCCTACCTGTCACCCATTAATAATGCTCAGAGCCTACCTGTCACCCATTAATAATGCTCAGAGCCTACCTGTCACCCATTAATAATGCTCAGAGCCTACAGTACCTGTCACCCACTAATAATGCTCAGAGCCTACAGTACCTGTCACCCATTAATAATGCTCAGAGCCTACAGTACCTGTCACCCATTAATAATTCTCAGAGCCTACAGTACCTGTCACCCATTAATAATGCTCAGAGCCTACAGTACCTGTCACCCATTAATAATGCTCAGAGCCTACAGTACCTGTCACCCATTAATAATGCTCAGAGCCTACAGTACCTGTCACCCATTAATAATGCTCAGAGCCTACAGTACCTGTCACCCATTAATAATGCTCAGAGCCTACAGTATCTGTCACCCATTAATAATGCTCAGAGCCTACAGTACCTGTCACCTATTACTAATGCTCAGAGCCTACAGTACCTGTCACCTATTAATAATGCTCAGAGCCTACAGTACCTGTCACCTATTAATAATGCTCAGAGCCTACAGTACCTGTCACCTATTAATAATGTTCAGAGCCTACTCGTCACCCATTAATAATGCTCAGAGCCTACCTGTCACCCATTAATAATGCTCAGAGCCTACAGTACCTGTCACCCATTAATAATGCTCAGAGGCTACCTGTCACCCATTAATAATGCTCAGAGCCTACAGTACCTGTCACCCATTAATAATGCTCAGATTCTACAGTACCTGTCACCCATTACTAATGCTCAGAGCCTACAGTACCTGTCACCCATTACTAATGCTCAGAGCCTACAGTACCTGTCACCTATTAATAATGCTCAGAGCCTACAGTACCTGTCACCCATTAATAATGCTCAGAGCCTACCCGTCACCCACTAATAATGCTCAGAGCCTACTCGTCACCCATTAATAATGCTCAGAACCTACAGTACCTGTCACCTATTACTAATGCTCAGAGCCTACCTGTCACCCATTACTAATGCTCAGAGCCTACAGTACTTGTCACCCATTACTAATGCTCAGAGCCTACCTGTCACCCATTACTAATGCTCAGAGACTACAGTACCTGTCACCCAATAATAATGCTCAGATCCTACAGTACCTGTCACCCATTAATAATGCACAGAGCCTACAGTACCAGTCACCTATTAATAATGCTCAGAGCCTACAGTACCTGTCACCCATTACTAATGCTCAGAGCCTACAGTACCTGTCACCCATTAATAATGCTCAGAGCCTACAGTACCTGTCACCCATTACTAATGCTCAGAGTCTACAGTACCTGACATCCATTAATAATGCTCAGAGCCTACAGTACCTGTCACCCATTAATAATGCTCAGAGCCTACAGTACCTGTCACCCATTACTAATGCTCAGAGCCTACAGTACCTGTCACCCATTACTAATGCTCAGAGCCTACAGTACCTGTCACCCATTACTAATGCTCAGAGCGTACAGTACCTGTCACCCATTAATAATGATCAGAGCCTACAGTACCTGTCACCCATTAATAATGTTGAGAACCTACAGTACCTGTCACCCATTAATAATGTTGAGAACCTACAGTACCTGTCACCCATTAATAATGCTCAGAGCCTACAGTACCTGTCACCCATTACTAATGCTCAGAGCCTACAGTACCTGTCACCCATTACTAATGCTCAGAGCCTACAGAACCTGTCACCTATTACTAATGCTCAGAGCCTACACGTCACCCATTAATAATGCTCAGAGCCTACAGTACCTGTCACCCATTACTAATGCTCAGAGCCTACGCTACCTGTAACCCATTAATAATGCTCAGAGCCTACCTGTCACCCATTAATAATGCTCAGAGCCTACAGTACCTGTCACCTATTACTAATGCTCAGAGCCTACCTGTCACCCATTAATAATGCTCAGAGCCTACAGTACCTGTCACCTATTAATAATGCTCAGAGCCTACAGTACCTGTCAACCATTACTAATGCTCAGAGCCTACAGTACCTGTCATCCATTACTAATGCTCAGAGCCTACAGTACCTGTCACCCATTAATAATGCTCAGATCGTACTGTACCTGTCACCTATTAATAATGCTCAGAGCCTACAGTACCTGTCACCCATTAATAATGCTCAGAGCCTACAGTACCTGTCACCCATTAATAATGCTCAGACCTACAGTAACTGTCACCCATTAATAATGCTCATAGCCTACAGTACCTGTCACCCATTAATAATGCTCAGAGCCTACAGTACCTGTCACCCATTATTAATGCTCAGAGCCTACAGTACCTGTCACCCATTGTTAATGCTCAGAGCCGACCTGTCACCTATTACTAATGCTCATAGCCTACAGTACCTGTCACCCATTAATAATGCTCAGAGCCTACAGTACCTGTCAGCCATTAATAATGCTCAGAGCCTACAGTCCCTGTCACCCATTAATAATGCTCAGAG
Organism: Taudactylus pleione; assembly: GCA_031769625.1. NCBI lineage: Eukaryota > Metazoa > Chordata > Amphibia > Anura > Myobatrachidae > Taudactylus > Taudactylus pleione. The sequence continues at coordinate 45,543 of JAUIMM010002837.1, forward strand.
CCTACAGTACCTGTCACCCATTAATAATGCTCAGAGCCTACAGTACCTGTCACCTATTACTAATGCTCAGAGCCTACAGTACCTGTCACCTATTAATAATGCTCACAGGCTACAGTACCTGTCACCCATTAATAATGCTCAGAGCCTACAGTACTTGTCACCCATTATTAATGCTCAGAGCCTACAGTACCTGTCACCCATTAATAATGCTCAGAGCCGACCTGTCACCCATTACTTATGCTCAGAGCCTACAGTACCTGTCACCTATTAATAATGCTCAGAGCCTACAGTACCTGTCACCCATTAATAATGCTCAGAGCCTACAGTACCTGTCAGCCATTAATAATGCTCAGAGCCTACAGTCCCTGTCACCCATTAATAATGCTCAGAGCCTACAGTACCTGTCACCCATTAATAATGCTCAGAGCCTACAGTACCTGTCTCCTATTACTAATGCTCAGAGCCTTCAGTACCTGTCACCTATTAATAATGCTCAGAGCCTACAGTACCTGTCACCCAATAATAATGCTCAGATCCTACAGAACCTGTCACCCATTAATAATTCTCAGAGCCTACAGTACCTGTCACCCATTAATAATGCTCAGAGCCTACAGTACCTGTCACCCATTACTAATGCTCAGAGCCTACCTGTCACCCATTACTAATGCTCAGAGCCTACAGTACCTGTCACCCATTAATAATGCTCAGAGCCTACAGTACCTGTCACCCATTAATAATGCTCAGAGCCTACAGTAGCTGTCACCCATTAATAATGCTCAGAGCCTACAGTACCTGTCACCCATTACTAATGCTCAGAGTCTACCTGTCACCCATTAATAAGGCTCAGAGCCTACAGTACCTGTCACCCATTACTAAAGCTCAGAGCCTACAGTACCTGTCACCCATTAATAATGCTCAGAGCCTACAGTACCTGTCACCCATTAATAATGCTCAGAGCCTACCTGTCACCCATTAATAATGCTCAGAGTCTACCTGTCACCCATTAATAATGCTCAGAGCCTACAGTTCCTGTCACCCATTACTAATGCTCAGAGCCTACCTGTCACCCATTAATAATGCTCAGAGCCTACCTGTCACCCATTAATAATGCTCAGAGCCTACAGTACCTGTCACCCATTACTAAAGCTCAGAGCCTACAGTACCTGTCACCCATTAATAATTCTCAGAGCCTACAGTACCTTTCACCCATTAATAATGCTCAAAGCCTACAGTACCTGTCACCCATTAATAATGCTCAGAGCCAACAGTATCTGACACCCTTTAATAATGCTCAGAGCCTACAGTACCTGTCACCCATTAATAATACTCAGAGCCTACAGTACCTGTCACCCATTAATAATGCTCAGAGCCTACAGTACCTGTCACCTATTACTAATGCTCAGAGCCTACAGTACCTGTCACCTATTAATAATGCTCAGAGCCTACAGTACCTGTCACCCATTAATAATGTTCAGAGCCTTCTCGTCACCCATTAATAATGCTCAGAGCCTACAGTACCTGTCACCCATTAATAATGCTCAGAGCCTACCTGTCACCCATTAATAATGCTCAGAGCCTACAGTACCTGTCACCCATTAAAAATGCTCAGAGAAAACCTGTCACCTATTAATAATGCTCAGAGCCTACTCGTCACCCATTAATAATGCTCAGAGCCTACACGTCACCCATTAATAATGCTCAGAGTCTATAGTACCTGTCACCTATTAATAATGCTCAGAACCTACAGTACTTGTCACCCATTAATAATGCTCAGAACCTACCTGTCCCCATTAGTAATGCTCAGAGCCTACCTGTCACCCATTAATAATGCTCAGAGCCTACAGTACCTGTCACCCACTAATAATGCTCAGAGCCTACAGTACCTGTCACCCATTAATAATGCTCAGAGCCTACAGTACCTGTCACCCATTAATAATTCTCAGAGCCTACCTGTCACCCATTAATAATGCTCAGAGCCTACAGTACCTGTCACCCATTAATAATGCTCAGAGGCTACCTGTCACCCATTAATAATGCTCAGAGCCTACAGTACCTGTCACCCATTAATAATGCTCAGAGCCTATAGTACCTGTCACCCATTAATAATGGTCAGAACCTACCCGTCACCCATCAATAATGCTCAGAGCCTACTCATCACCCATTAATAATGCTCAGAGCCTTCAGTACCTGTCACCTATTACTAATGCTCAGAGCCTACCTGTCACCCATTACTAATGCTCAGAGCCTACAGTACTTGTCACCCATTACTAATGCTCAGAGCCAACCTGTCACCCATTACTAATGCTCAGAGCCTACAGTACCTGTCACCCATTAATAATGCTCAGAGCCTACAGTACCTGTCACCTATTAATAATGCTCAGAGCCTACAGTACCTGTCACCCATTAATATTTCTCAGAGCCTACAGTACCTGCCACCCATTACTAATGCTCAGAGCCTACAGTACCTGTCACCCATTAATAATGCTCAGAGCCTACAGTACCTGTCACCCATTAATAATGCTCAGAGCCTACCTGTCACCGATTAATAATGCTCAGAGCCTACAGTACCTGTCACCCATTAATAATACTCAGAGCCTACAGTATCTGTCACCAATTAATAATGCTCAGAGCCTACAGTACCTGTCACCCATTAATAATACTCAGAGCCTACAGTACCTGTCACCCATTACTAATTCTCAGAGCCTACAGTACCTGTCACCCATTAATAATGCATAGAGCCTACAGTACCTGTCACCTATTAATAATGCTCAGAGCCTACAGTACCTGTCATCTATTAATAATGCTCAGAGCCTACAGTACCTGTCACCTATTACTAATGCTCAGAGCCTACAGTACCTGTCACCCATTACTAATGCTCAGAGCCTACAGTACCTGTCACCTATTAATAATGCTCAGAGCCCACAGTACCTGTCACCTATTAATAATGCTCAGAGCCTACAGTACCTGTCACCTATTAATAATGTTCAGAGCCTACTTGTCACCAATTAATAATGCTCAGAGCCTACAGTACCTGTCAGCCATTAATAATGCTCAGAGCCTACAGTACCTGTCACCTATTACTAATGCTCAGAGCCTACAGTACCTGTCACCTATTAATAATGCTCAGAGCCTACAGTACCTGTCACCTATTACTAATGCTCAGAGCCTACAGTACCTGTCACCTATTAATAATGCTCAGAGCCTACAGTACCTGTCACCCATTAATAATGTTCAGAGCCTACTCGTCACCCATTAATAATGCTCAGAGCCTACAGTACCTGTCACCCATTAATAATGCTCAGAGCCTACCTTTCACCCATTAATAATGCTCAGAGCCTACAGTACCTGTCACCCATTAATAATGCTCAGAGCCTACCTGTCACCCATTAATAATGCTCAGAGCCTACCTGTCACCCATTAATAATGCTCAGAGCCTACAGTACCTGTCACTCACTAATAATACTCAGAGCCAACAGTACCTGTCACCCATTAATAATGCTCAGAGCCTACAGTACCTGTCACCCATTAATAATTCTCAGAGCCTACAGTACCTGTCACCCATTAATAATGCTCAGAGCCTACAGTACCTGTCACCCATTAATAATGCTCAGAGCCTACAGTACCTGTCACCCATTAATAATGCTCAGAGCCTACAGTACCTGTCACCCATTAATAATGCTCAGAGCCTACAGTACCTGTCACCTATTAATAATGCTCAGAGCCTACAGTACCTGTCACCTATTACTAATGCTCAGAGCCAACAGTACCTGTCACCTATTAATAATGCTCAGAGCCTACAGTACCTGTCACCTATTAATAATGCTCAGAGCCTACAGTACCTGTCACCTATTAATAATGTTCAGAGCCTACTCGTCACCCATTAATAATGCTCAGAGCCTACCTGTCACCCATTAATAATGCTCAGAGCCTATAGTACCTGTCACCCATTAATAATGCTCAGAGGCTACCTGTCACCCATTAATAATGCTCAGAGCCTACAGTACCTGTCACCCATTAATAATGCTCAGAGTCTACAGTACCTGTCACCCATTACTAATGCTCAGAGCCTACAGTACCTGTCACCCATTACTAATGCTCAGAGCCTACAGTACCTGTCACCTATTAATAATGCTCAGAGCCTACAGTACCTGTCACCCATTAATAATGCTCAGAGCCTACCCGTCACCCACTAATAATGCTCAGAGCCTACTCGTCACCCATTAATAATGCTCAGAACCTACAGTACCTGTCACCTATTACTAATGCTCAGAGCCTACCTGTCACCCATTACTATTGCTCAGAGCCTACAGTACTTGTCACCCATTACTAATGCTCAGAGCCTACCTGTCACCCATTACTAATGCTCAGAGCCTACAGTACCTGTCACCTATTAATAATGCTCAGAGCCTACAGTACCTGTCACCCATTAATAATTCTCAGAGCCTACAGTACCTGTCACCCATTACTAATGCTCAGAGCCTACAGTACCTGTCACACATTACTAATGCTCAGAGCCTACAGTACCTGTCACCTATTAATAATGCTCAGAGCCTACAGTACCTGTCACCTATTAATAATGCTCAGAGCCTACAGTACCTGTCACCTATTAATAATGCTCAGAGCCTACAGTACCTGTCACCTATTAATAATGCTCAGAGCCTACTGTACCTGTCACCTATTACTAATGCTCAGAGCCTACAGTACCTGTGACCCATTACTAATGCTCAGAGCCTACAGTACCTGTCACCTATTAATAATGCTGAGAGCCCACAGTACCTGTCACCTATTAATAATGCTCAGAGCCTACAGTACCTGTCACCTTTTAATAATGTTCAGAGCCTACTCGTCACCAATTAATAATGCTCAGAGCCTACAGTACCTGTCACCCATTAATAATGCTCAGAGCCTACAGTACCTGTCACCTATTACTAATGCTCAGAGCCTACAGTACCTGTCACCCATTAATAATGTTCAGAGCCTACTCGTCACCCATTAATAATGCTCAGAGCCTACAGTACCTGTCACCCATTAATAATGCTCAGAGCCTACCTTTCACCCATTAATAATGCTTAGAGCCTACAGTACCTGTCACCCATTAATAATGCTCAGAGCCTACCTGTCACCCATTAATAATGCTCAGAGCCTACCTGTCACCCATTAATAATGCTCAGAGCCTACAGTACCTGTCACCCACTAATAATGCTCAGAGCCTACAGTACCTGTCACCCATTAATAATGCTCAGAGCCTACAGTACCTGTCACCCATTAAAAATTCTCAGAGCCTACAGTACCTGTCACCCATTAATAATGCTCAGAGCCTACCTGTCACCCATTAATAATGCTCAGAGCCTACAGTACCTGTCACCCATTAATAATGCTCAGAGCCTACCCGTCACCCATTAATAATGCTCAGAGCCTACTCGTCACCCATTAATAATGCTCAGAGCCTACAGTACCTGTCACCCATAAATAATGCTCAGAGCCTACAGTACCTGTCACCCATTAATAATGCTCAGAGCCTACAGTACCTCTCACCCATTACTAATGCTCAGAGTCTACAGTACCTGTCACCCATTACTAATGCTCAGAGCCTACAGTACCTGTCACCCATTAATAATGCTCAGAGCCTACCTGTCACTTATTAATAATGATCAGAGCCTACAGTACCTGTCACCCATAAATAATGCTCAGAGTCTACCTGTCACCCATTAATAATGCTCAGAGCCTACAGTACCTGTCACCTATTAATAATGCTCAGAGCCTACAGTACCTGTTACCCATAAATAATGCTCAGAGTCTACCTGTCACCCATTAATAATGCTCAGAGCCTACAGTACCTGTCACCCATTAATAATGCTCAGAGCCTACAGTACCTGTCACACATTACTAATACTCAGAGCCAACCTGTCACCTATTAATAAAGCTCAGAGCCTACTCGTCACCCATTAATAATGGTCAGAGCCTACCTGTAACCCATTAATAATGCTCAGAGCCTACCTGTCACCCATTAATAATGCTCAGAGCCAACCTGTCACCTATTAATAAAGCTCAGAGCCTACTCGTCACCCATTAATAATGCTCAGAGTCTACCTGTCACCCATTAATAATGCTCAGAGCCTACCTGTCACCCATTACTAATGCTCAGAGCCTACCTGTCACCCATTAATAATGCTCAGAGCCTACCTGTCACTTATTACTAATGCTCAGAGCCTACAGTACCCTACCCTCCAACATGACCCCTCCCATCAGGTACAAAATGCTCTGCTCCTTGATTTCCCACCTAATTTAGGATTGCAGTCACCTGTGTTGAACTAGGTAACAGATGAGACAGGTGTCTGCAATCAAAACTTAAGAGGAAAGTCCAGGAGCAGAGCATTTTGTACCTAATGGAATGGGTCATGTTGGAGGGTCTGCAGTACCTGTCACCCCTTATTAATGCTCAGAGCCTACAGTACCTGTCCCCCATTACTAATGCTCAGAGCCTACCTGTCACCCATTACTAATGCTCAGAGCCTACAGTACCTGTCACCCATTAATAATGCTCAGAGCCTACAGTACCTGTCACCCATTAATAATGCTCAGAGTCTACAGTACCTGTCACCCATTACTAATGCTCAGAGCCTACAGTACTTGTCACCCATTACTAATGCTCAGAGCCTACCTGTCACCCATTACTAATGCTCAGAGCCTACAGTACCTGTCACCTATTAATAATGCTCAGAGCCTACAGTACCTGTCACCCATTAATAATTCTCAGAGCCTACAGTACCTGTCACCCATTACTAATGCTCAGAGCCTACAGTACCTGTCACACATTACTAATGCTCAGAGCCTACAGTACCTGTCACCTATTAATAATGCTCAGAGCCTACAGTACCTGTCACCTATTAATAATGCTCAGAGCCTACAGTACCTGTCACCTATTACTAATGCTCAGAGCCTACAGTACCTGTCACCCATTACTAATGCTCAGAGCCTACAGTACCTGTCACCTATTAATAATGCTCAGAGCCCACAGTACCTGTCACCTATTAATAATGCTCAGAGCCTACAGTAACTGTCACCTATTAATAATGTTCAGAGCCTACTCGTCACCAATTAATAATGCTCAGAGCCTACAGTACCTGTCACCCATTAATAATGCTCAGAGCCTACAGTACCTGTCACCTATTACTAATGCTCAGAGCCTACAGTACCTGTCACCCATTAATAATGTTCAGAGCCTACTCGTCACCCATTAATAATGCTCAGAGCCTACAGTACCTGTCACCCATTAATAATGCTCAGAGCCTACCTTTCACCCATTAATAATGCTCAGAGCCTACAGTACCTGTCACCCATTAATAATGCTCAGAGCCTACCTGTCACCCATTAATAATGCTCAGAGCCTACCTGTCACCCATTAATAATGCTCAGAGCCTACAGTACCTGTCACACACTAATAATGCTCAGAGCCTACAGTACCTGTCACCCATTAATAATGCTCAGAGCCTACAGTACCTGTCACCCATTAATAATTCTCATAGCCTACAGTACCTGTCACCCATTAATAATGCTCAGGGCCTACCTGTCACCCATTAATAATGCTCAGAGCCTACAGTACCTGTCACCCATTAATAATGCTCAGAGCCTACAGTATCTGTCACCCATTAGTAATGCTCAGAGCCTACAGTACCTGTCACCCATTAATAATGCTCAGAGCCTACAGTACCTGTCACCTATTACTAATGCTCAGAGCCTACAGTACCTGTCACCTATTAATAGTGCTCAGAGCCTACAGTACCTGTCACCTATTAATAATGCTCAGAGCCTACAGTACCTGTCACCTATTAATAATGTTCAGAGCCTACTTGTCACCCATTAATAATGCTCAGAGCCTACAGTACCTGTCACCCATTAATAATGCTCAGAGCCTACCTGTCACCCATTAATAATGCTCAGAGCCTACAGTACCTGTCACCCATTAATAATGCTCAGAGTCTACAGTACCTGTCACCCATTACTAATGCTCAGAGCCTACAGTACCTGTCACCCATTACTAATGCGCAGAGCCTACAGTACCTGTCACCTATTAATAATGCTCAGAGCCTACAGTACCTGTCACCCATTAATAATGCTCAGAGCCTACCCGTCACCCACTAATAATGCTCAGAGCCTACTCGTCACCCATTAATAATGCTCAGAGCCTACAGTACCTGTCACCTATTACTAATGCTCAGAGCCTACCTGTCACCCATTACTAATGCTCAGAGCCTACAGTACCTGTCACCTATTAATAATGCTCAGAGCCCACAGTACCTGTCACCTATTAATAATGCTCAGAGCCTACAGTAACTGTCACCTATTAATAATGTTCAGAGCCTACTCGTCACCAATTAATAATGCTCAGAGCCTACAGTACCTGTCACCCATTAATAATGCTCAGAGCCTACAGTACCTGTCACCTATTACTAATGCTCAGAGCCTACAGTACCTGTCACCCATTAATAATGTTCAGAGCCTACTCGTCACCCATTAATAATGCTCAGAGCCTACAGTACCTGTCACCCATTAATAATGCTCAGAGCCTACCTTTCACCCATTAATAATGCTCAGAGCCTACAGTACCTGTCACCCATTAATAATGCTCAGAGCCTACCTGTCACCCATTAATAATGCTCAGAGCCTACCTGTCACCCATTAATAATGCTCAGAGCCTACAGTACCTGTCACACACTAATAATGCTCAGAGCCTACAGTACCTGTCACCCATTAATAATGCTCAGAGCCTACAGTACCTGTCACCCATTAATAATTCTCAGAGCCTACAGTACCTGTCACCCATTAATAATGCTCAGGGCCTACCTGTCACCCATTAATAATGCTCAGAGCCTACAGTACCTGTCACCCATTAATAATGCTCAGAGCCTACAGTATCTGTCACCCATTAGTAATGCTCAGAGCCTACAGTACCTGTCACCCATTAATAATGCTCAGAGCCTACAGTACCTGTCACCTATTACTAATGCTCAGAGCCTACAGTACCTGTCACCTATTAATAATGCTCAGAGCCTACAGTACCTGTCACCTATTAATAATGCTCAGAGCCTACAGTACCTGTCACCTATTAATAATGTTCAGAGCCTACTCGTCACCCATTAATAATGCTCAGAGCCTACAGTACCTGTCACCCATTAATAATGCTCAGAGCCTACCTGTCACCCATTAATAATGCTCAGAGCCTACAGTACCTGTCACCCATTAATAATGCTCAGAGTCTACAGTACCTGTCACCCATTACTAATGCTCAGAGCCTACAGTACCTGTCACCCATTACTAATGCTCAGAGCCTACAGTACCTGTCACCTATTAATAATGCTCAGAGCCTACAGTACCTGTCACCCATTAATAATGCTCAGAGCCTACCCGTCACCCACTAATAATGCTCAGAGCCTACTCGTCACCCATTAATAATGCTCAGAGCCTACAGTACCTGTCACCTATTACTAATGCTCAGAGCCTACCTGTCACCCATTACTAATGCTCAGAGCCTACAGTACTTGTCACCCATTACTAATGCTCAGAGCCTACAGTACCTGTCACCTATTAATAATGCTCAGAGCCTACAGTACCTGTCACATATTACTAATGCTCAGAGCCTACAGTACCTGTCACCCATTAATAATGTTCAGAGCCTACTCGTCACCCATTAATAATGCTCAGAGCCTACAGTACCTGTCACCCATTAATAGTGCTCAGAGCCTACCTTTCACCCATTAATAATGCTCAGAGCCTACAGTACCTGTCACCCATTAATAATGCTCAGAGCCTACAGTACCTGTCACCCATTAATAATGCTCAGAGCCTACCTGTCACCCATTAATAATGCTCAGAGCCTACAGTACCTGTCACCCTCTAATAATGCTCAGAGCCTACAGTACCTGTCACCCATTAATAATGCTCAGAGCCTACAGTACCTGTCACCCATTAATAATTCTCAGAGCCTACAGTACCTGTCACCCATTAATAATGCTCAGAGCCTACCTGTCACCCATTAATAATGCTCAGAGCCTACAGTACCTGTCACCCATTAATAATGCTCAGAGCCTACAGTATCTGTCACCCATTAATAATGCTCAGAGCCTACAGTACCTGTCACCCATTAATAATGCTCAGAGCCTACAGTACCTGTCACCTATTACTAATGCTCAGAGCCTACAGTACCTGTCACCTATTAATAATGCTCAGAGCCTACAGTACCTGTCACCTATTAATAATGCTCAGAGCCTACAGTACCTGTCACCTATTAATAATGTTCAGAGCCTACTCGTCACCCATTAATAATGCTCAGAGCCTACAGTACCTGTCACCCATTAATAATGCTCAGAGGCTACCTGTCACCCATTAATAATGCTCAGAGCCTACAGTACCTGTCACCCATTAATAATGCTCAGAGTCTACAGTACCTGTCACCCATTACTAATGCTCAGAGCCTACAGTACCTGTCACCCATTACTAATGCTCAGAGCCTACAGTACCTGTCACCTTTTAATAATGCTCAGAGCCTACAGTACCTGTCACCCATTAATAATGCTCAGAGCCTACCCGTCACCCACTAATAATGCTCAGAGCCTACCCGTCACCCATTAATAATGCTCAGAGCCTACAGTACCTGTCACCTATTACTAATGCTCAGAGCCTACCTGTCACCCATTACTAATGCTCAGAGCCTACAGTACTTGTCACCCATTAATTACTAATGCTCAGAGCCTACAGTACCTGTCACCCATTAATAATGCTCAGAGCCTACAGTACCTGTCACCTATTAATAATGCTCAGAGCCTACAGTACCTGTCACCCATTAATAATTCTCAGAGCCTACAGTACCTGTCACCCATTAATAATGCTCAGAACCTACAGTACCTTTCACCCATTAATAATGCTCAGAGCCTACAGTATCTGTCACCCATTAATAATGCTCAGAGTCTACAGTACCTGTCACCCATTAATAATGCTCAGAGCCTACAGTACCTGTCACCCATTAATAATGCTCAGAGCCAACAGTACTTGTCACCCATTACTAATTCTCAGAGCCTACAGTACCTGTCACCCATTAATAATGCTTAGAGCCTACAGTACCTGTCACCTATTACTAATGCTCAGAGCCTCCAGTACCTGTCACCTATTAATAATGCTCAGAGCCTACAATACCTGTCACCTATTAATAATGCTCAGAGCCTACAGTACCTGTCACCTATTAATAATGTTCAGAGCCTACTCGTCACCAAATAATAATGCACAGAGCCTACCTGTCACCCATTAATAATGCTCAGAGCCTACAGTACCTGTCACCCATTAATAATGCTCAGAGGTTACCTGTCACCCATTAATAATGCTCAGAGCCTACAGTACCTGTCACCCATTAATAATGCTCGGAGCCTACAGTACCTGTCACCCATTAATAATGGTCAGAGCCTACCCGTCACCCATTAATAATGCTCAGAGCCTACTCGTCAGCCATTAATAATGCTCAGAGCCTACAGTACCTGTCACCCATAAACAATGCTCAGAGCCTACAGTACCTGTCACCCATTAATAATGCTCAGAGCCTACAGTACCTCTCACCCATTACTAATGCTCAGAGTCTACAGTACCTGTCACCCATTACTAATGCTCAGAGCCTACAGTACCTGTCACCCATTAATAATTCTCAGAGCCTACAGTACCTGTCACCCATTAATAATGCTCAGAGCCTACCTGTCACTTATTAATAATGATCAGAGCCTACAGTACCTGTCACCCATAAATAATGCTCAGAGCCTACCTGTCACTTATTAATAATGATCAGAGCCTACAGTACCTGTCACCCATTAATAATGCTCAGAGCCTACAGTACCTGTCACCTATTAATAATGATCAGAGCCTACAGTACCTGTTACCCATAAATAATGCTCAGAGTCTACCTGTCACCCATTAATAATGCTCAGAGCCTACAGTACCTGTCACCCATTAATAATGCTCAGAGCCTACCTGTCACACATTACTAATACTCAGAGCCAACCTGTCACCTATTAATAAAGCTCAGAGCCTACTCGTCACCCATTAATAATGGTCAGAGCCTACCTGTAACCCATTAATAATGCTCAGAGCCTATCTGTCACCCATTAATAATGCTCAGAGCCAACCTGTCACCTATTAATAAAGCTCAGAGCCTACTCGTCACCCATTAATAATGCTCAGAGTCTACCTGTCACCCATTAATAATGCTCAGAGCCTACCTGTCACCCATTACTAATGCTCAGAGCCTACCTGTCACCCATTAATAATGCTCAGAGCCTACCTGTCACTTATTACTAATGCTCAGAGCCTACAGTACCCTACCCTCCAACATGACCCCTCCCATCAGGTACAAAATGCTCTGCTCCTGGATTTCCCACCTAATTTAGGATTGCAGTCACCTGTGTTGAACTAGGTAACAGATGAGACAGGTGTCTGCAATCAAAACTTAAGAGGAAAGTCCAGGAGCAGAGCATTTTGTACCTAATGGAATGGGTCATGTTGGAGGGTCTGCAGTACCTGTCACCCCTTACTAATGCTCACAGCCTACAGTACCTGTCCCCCATTACTAATGCTCAGAGCCTACCTGTCACCCATTACTAATGCTCAGAGCCTACAGTACCTGTCACCCATTAATAATGCTCAGAGCCTACAGTACCTGTCACCCATTAATAATGCTCAGAGCCTACCTTTCACCCATTAATAATGCTCAGAGCCTACATGTCACCCATTAATAATGCTCAGAGCCTACAGTACCTGTCACCCATTACTAATGCTCAGAGCCTACAGTACCTGTCACCCATTACTAATGCTCAGAGCCTACAGTACCTGTCACCCATTAATAATTCTCAGAGCCTACAGTACCTGTTACCCATTACTAATGCTCAGAGCCTACAGTACCTGTCACCCATTACTAATGCTCAGAGCCTACAGTACCTGTCACCCATTAATAATGCTCAGAGCCTACAGTACCTGTCACCCATTAATAATGCTCAGAGCCTACAGTACCTGTCACCCATTAATAATGCTCAGAGCCTACAGTACCTGACACCCTTTAATAATGCTCAGAGCCTACAGTACCTGTCACCCATTAATAATGCTCAGAGCCTACAGTACCTGTCACCCATTAATAATGCTCAGAGCCAACAGTACCTGTCACCTATTACTAATGCTCAGAGCCTACAGTACCTGTCACCTATTAATAATGCTCAGAGCCTACATTAACTGTCACCCATTAAAAATGTTCAGAGCCTACTCGTCACCCATTAATAATGCTCAGAGCCTACAGTACCTGTCACCCATTAATAATGCTCAGCGCCTACCTGTCACCCATTAATAATGCTCAGAGCGTACAGTACCTGTCACCCATTAATAATGGTCAGAGGTTACCTGTAACCCATTAATAATGCTCAGAGCCTACCTGTCACCCATTATTAATGCTCAGAGCCAACCTGTCACCTATTAATAAAGCTCAGAGCCTACTCGTCACCCATTAATAATGCTCAGAGCCTACAGTACCTGTCACCTATTAATAATGATCAGAGCCTACAGTACCTGTCACCCATTAATAATGCTCAGAGCCTACCTGTCACCCATTACTAATGCTCAGAGCCTACAGTACCTGTCACCCATTAATAATGCTCAGAGCCTACCTGTCACCCATTAATAATGCTCAGAGCCTACCTGTCACCCATTAATAATGCTCAGAGCCTACAGTACCTGTCACCCATTAATAATGCTCGGAGTCTACAGTACCTGTCACCCATTACTAATGCTCAGAGCCTACAGTACCTGTCACCCATTACTAATGCTCAGAGCCTACAGTACCTGTCACCTATTAATAATGCTCAGAGCCTACAGTACCTGTCACCCATTAATAATGCTCAGAGCCTACCCGTCACCCACTAATAATGCTCAGAGCCTACTCGTCACCCATTAATAATGCTCAGAACCTACAGTACCTGTCACCTATTACTAATGCTCAGAGCCTACCTGTCACCCATTACTAATGCTCAGAGCCTACAGTACTTGTCACCCATTACTAATGCTCAGAGCCTACCTGTCACCCATTACTAATGCTCAGAGCCTACAGTACCTGTCACCTATTAATAATGCTCAGAGCCTACAGTACCTGTCACCCATTAATAATTCTCAGAGCCTACAGTACCTGTCACCCAGTACTAATGCTCAGAGCCTACAGTACCTGTCACACATTACTAATGCTCAGAGCCTACAGTACCTGTCACCTATTAATAATGCTCAGAGCCTACAGTACCTGTCACCTATTAATAATGCTCAGAGCCTACAGTACCTGTCACCTATTAATAATGCTCAGAGCCTACAGTACCTGTCACCTATTACTAATGCTCAGAGCCTACAGTACCTGTCACCCATTACTAATGCTCAGAGCCTACAGTACCTGTCACCTATTAATAATGCTCAGAGCCCACAGTACCTGTCACCTATTAATAATGCTCAGAGCCTACAGTACCTGTCACCTATTAATAATGTTCAGAGTCTACTCGTCACCAATTAATAATGCTCAGAGCCTACAGTACCTGTCACCCATTAATAATGCTCAGAGCCTACAGTACCTGTCACCTATTACTAATGCTCAGAGCCTACAGTACCTGTCCACCATTAATAATGTTCAGAGCCTACTCGTCACCCATTAATAATGCTCAGAGCCTACAGTACCTGTCACCCATTAATAATGCTCAGAGCCTACCTTTCACCCATTAATAATGCTCAGAGCCTACAGTACCTGTCACCCATTAATAATGCTCAGAGTCTACCTGTCACCCATTAATAATGCTCAGAGCCTACCTGTCACCCATTAATAATGCTCAGAGCCTACCTGTCACTTATTACTAATGCTCAGAGCCTACAGTACCCTACCCTCCAACATGACCCCTCCCATCAGGTACAAAATGCTCTGCTCCTTGATTTCCCACCTAATTTAGGATTGCAGTCACCTGTGTTGAACTAGGTAACAGATGAGACAGGTGTCTGCAATCAAAACTTAAGAGGAAAGTCCAGGAGCAGAGCATTTTGTACCTAATGGAATGGGTCATGTTGGAGGGTCTGCAGTACCTGTCACCCCTTATTAATGCTCAGAGCCTACAGTACCTGTCCCCCATTACTAATGCTCAGAGCCTACCTGTCACCCATTACTAATGCTCAGAGCCTACAGTACCTGTCACCCATTAATAATGCTCAGAGCCTACAGTACCTGTCACCCATTAATAATGCTCAGAGTCTACAGTACCTGTCACCCATTACTAATGCTCAGAGCCTACAGTACTTGTCACCCATTACTAATGCTCAGAGCCTACCTGTCACCCATTACTAATGCTCAGAGCCTACAGTACCTGTCACCTATTAATAATGCTCAGAGCCTACATTACCTGTCACCCATTAATAATTCTCAGAGCCTACAGTACCTGTCACCCATTACTAATGCTCAGAGCCTACAGTACCTGTCACACATTACTAATGCTCAGAGCCTACAGTACCTGTCACCTATTAATAATGCTCAGAGCCTACAGTACCTGTCACCTATTAATAATGCTCAGAGCCTACAGTACCTGTCACCTATTACTAATGCTCAGAGCCTACAGTACCTGTCACCCATTACTAATGCTCAGAGCCTACAGTACCTGTCACCTATTAATAATGCTCAGAGCCCACAGTACCTGTCACCTATTAATAATGCTCAGATCCTACAGTACCTGTCACCTATTAATAATGTTCAGAGCCTACTCGTCACCAATTAATAATGCTCAGAGCCTACAGTACCTGTCACCCATTAATAATGCTCAGAGCCTACAGTACCTGTCACCTATTACTAGTGCTCAGAGCCTACAGTACCTGTCACCCATTAATAATGTTCAGAGCCTACTCGTCACCCATTAATAATGCTCAGAGCCTACAGTACCTGTCACCCATTAATAATGCTCAGAGCCTACCTTTCACCCATTAATAATGCTCAGAGCCTACAGTACCTGTCACCCATTAATAATGCTCAGAGCCTACCTGTCACCCATTAATAATGCTCAGAGCCTACAGTACCTGTCACACACTAATAATGCTCAGAGCCTACAGTACCTGTCACCCATTAATAATGCTCAGAGCCTACAGTACCTGACACCCATTAATAATTCTCAGAGCCTACAGTACCTGTCACCCATTAATAATGCTCAGGGCCTACCTGTCACCCATTAATAATGCTCAGAGCCTACAGTACCTGTCACCCATTAATAATGCTCAGAGCCTACAGTTTCTGTCACCCATTAGTAATGCTCAGAGCCTACAGTACCTGTCACCCATTAATAATGCTCAAAGCCTACAGTACCTGTCACCTATTACTAATGCTCAGAGCCTACAGTACCTGTCACCTATTAATAATGCTCAGAGCCTACAGTACCTGTCACCTATTAATAATGCTCAGAGCCTACAGTACCTGTCACCTATTAATAATGTTCAGAGCCTACTCGTCACCCATTAATAATGCTCAGAGCCTACAGTACCTGTCACCCATTAATAATGCTCAGAGCCTACCTGTCACCCATTAATAATGCTCAGAGCCTACAGTACCTGTCACCCATTACTAATGCTCAGAGCCTAAAGTACCTGTCACCCATTACTAATGCTCAGAGCCTACAGTACCTGTCACCTATTAATAATGCTCAGAGCCAACAGTACCTGTCACCCATTAATAATGCTAAGAGCCTACCCGTCACCCACTAATAATGCTCAGAGCCTACTCGTCACCCATTAATAATGCTCAGAGCCTACAGTACCTGTCACCTATTACTAATGCTCAGAGCCTACCTGTCACCCATTACTAATTCTCAGAGCCTACAGTACTTGTCACCCATTACTAATGCTCAGAGCCTACAGTACCTGTCACCCATTAATAATGTTCAGAGCCTACCCGTCACCCACTAATAATGCTCAGAGCCTACAGTACCTGTCACCCATTAATAATGCTCAGAGCCTACCTGTCACCCATTAATAATGCTCAGAGCCTACCTGTCACCCATTAATAATGCTCAGAGCCTACAGTACCTGTCACCCTCTAATAATGCTCAGAGCCTACAGTACCTGTCACCCATTAATAATGCTCAGAGCCTACAGTACCTGTCACCCATTAATAATTCTCAGAGCCTACAGTACCTGTCACCCATTAATAATGCTCAGAGCCTACCTGTCACCCATTAATAATGCTCAGAGCCTACAGTACCTGTCACCCATTAATAATGCTCAGAGCCTACAGTATCTGTCACCCATTAATAATGCTCAGAGCCTACAGTACCTGTCACCCATTAATAATGCTCAGAGCCTACAGTACCTATCACCTATTACTAATGCTCAGAGCCTACAGTACCTGTCACCTATTAATAATGCTCAGAGCCTACAGTACCTGTCACCTATTAATAATGCTCAGAGCCTACAGTACCTGTCACCTATTAATAATGTTCAGAGCCTACTCGTCACCCATTAATAATGCTCAGAGCCTACAGTACCTGTCACCCATTAATAATGCTCAGAGGCTACCTGTCACCCATTAATAATGCTCAGAGCCTACAGTACCTGTCACCCATTAATAATGCTCAGAGTCTACAGTACCTGTCACCCATTACTAATGCTCAGAGCCTACAGTACCTGTCACCCATTACTAATGCTCAGAGCCTACAGTACCTGTCACCTTTTAATAATGCTCAGAGCCTACAGTACCTGTCACCCATTAATAATGCTCAGAGCCTACCCGTCACCCACTAATAATGCTCAGAGCCTACTCGTCACCCATTAATAATGCTCAGAGCCTACAGTACCTGTCACCTATTACTAATGCTCAGAGCCTACCTGTCACCCATTACTAATGCTCAGAGCCTACAGTACTTGTCACCCATTACTAATGCTCAGAGCCTACAGTACCTGTCACCCATTAATAATGCTCAGAGCCTACAGTACCTGTCACCTATTAATAATGCTCAGAGCCTACAGTACCTGTCACCCATTACTAATTCTCAGAGCCTACAGTACCTGTCACCCATTAATAATGCTTAGAGCCTACAGTACCTGTCACCTATTAATAATGCTCAGAGCCTACAGTACCTGTCACCCATTAATAATGCTCAGAGCCTACCCGTCACCCACTAATAATGCTCAGAGCCTACTCGTCACCCATTAATAATGCTCAGAGCCTACAGTACCTGTCACCTATTACTAATGCTCAGAGCCTACCTGTCACCCATTACTAATGCTCAGAGCCTACAGTACTTGTCACCCATTACTAATGCTCAGAGCCTACAGTACCTGTCACCCATTAATAATGCTCAGAGCCTACAGTACCTGTCACCTATTAATAATGCTCAGAGCCTACAGTACCTGTCACCCATTACTAATTCTCAGAGCCTACAGTACCTGTCACCCATTAATAATGCTTAGAGCCTACAGTACCTGTCACCTATTAATAATGCTCAGAGCCTAAAGTACCTGTCACCTATTACTAATGCTCAGAGCCTACCTGTCACCCATTACTAATGCTCAGAGCCTACAGTACTTGTCACCCATTACTAATGCTCAGAGCCTACAGTACCTGTCACCCATTAATAATGCTCAGAGCCTACAGTACCTGTCACCTATTAATAATGCTCAGAGCCTACAGTACCTGTCACCCATTACTAATTCTCAGAGCCTACAGTACCTGTCACCCATTAATAATGCTCAGAGCCTACAGTACCTGTCACCTATTAATAATGCTCAGAGCCTACAGTACCTGTCACCCATTACTAATTCTCAGAGCCTACAGTACCTGTCACCCATTAATAATGCTTAGAGCCTACAGTACCTGTCACCTATTAATAATGCTCAGAGCCTACAGTACCTGTCACCTATTAATAATGCTCAGAGCCTACAGTACCTGTCACCTATTAATAATGCTCAGAGCCTACAGTACCTGTCACCTATTAATAATGTTCAGAGCCTACTCGTCACCAAATAATAATGCACAGAGCCTACCTGTCACCCATTAATAATGCTCAGAGCCTACAGTACCTGTCACCCATTAATAATGCTCAGAGGTTACCTGTCACCCATTAATAATGCTCAGAGCCTACAGTACCTGTCACCTATTAATAATGCTCGGAGCCTACAATACCTGTCACCCATTAATAATGGTCAGAGCCTACCCGTCACCCATTAATAATGCTCAGAGCCTACTCGTCAGCCATTAATAATGCTCAGAGCCTACAGTACCTGTCACCCATAAATAATGCTCAGAGCCTACAGTACCTGTCACCCATTAATAATGCTCAGAGCCTACAGTACCTCTCACCCATTACTAATGCTCAGAGTCTACAGTACCTGTCACCCATTACTAATGCTCAGAGCCTACAGTACCTGTCACCCATTAATAATTCTCAGAGCCTACCTGTCACCCATTAATAATGCTCAGAGCCTACCTGTCACTTATTAATAATGATCAGAGCCTACAGTACCTGTCACCCATAAATAATGCTCAGAGTCTACCTGTCACCCATTAATAATGCTCAGAGCCTACAGTACCTGTCACCTATTAATAATGATCAGAGCCTACAGTACCTGTCACCCATTAATAATGCTCAGAGCCTACCTGTCACACATTACTAATACTCAGAGCCAACCTGTCACCTATTAATAAAGCTCAGAGCCTACTCGTCACCCATTAATAATGCTCAGAGCCTACATGTCACCCATTAATAATGCTCAGAGCCTACAGTACCTGTCACCCATTACTAATGCTCAGAGCCTACAGTACCTGTCACCCATTACTAATGCTCAGAGCCTACAGTACCTGTCACCCATTAATAATTCTCAGAGCCTACAGTACCTGTTACCCATTACTAATGCTCAGAGCCTACAGTACCTGTCACCCATTACTAATGCTCAGAGCCTACAGTACCTGTCACCCATTAATAATGCTCAGAGCCTACAGTACCTGTCACCCATTAATAATGCTCAGAGCCTACAGTACCTGTCACCCATTAATAATGCTCAGAGCCTACAGTACCTGACACCCTTTAATAATGCTCAGAGCCTACAGTACCTGTCACTCATTAATAATGATCAGAGCCTACAGTACCTGTCACCCATTAATAATGCTCAGAGCCAACAGTACCTGTCACCTATTACTAATGCTCAGAGCCTACAGTACCTGTCACCTATTAATAATGCTCAGAGCCTACATTACCTGTCACCCATTAATAATGTTCAGAGCCTACTCGTCACCCATTAATAATGCTCAGAGCCTACAGTACCTGTCACCCATTAATAATGCTCAGCGCCTACCTGTCACCCATTAATAATGCTCAGAGCGTACAGTACCTGTCACCCATTAATAATGGTCAGAGGTTACCTGTAACCCATTAATAATGCTCAGAGCCTACCTGTCACCCATTAATAATGCTCAGAGCCAACCTGTCACCTATTAATAAAGCTCAGAGCCTACTCGTCACCCATTAATAATGCTCAGAGCCTACAGTACCTGTCACCTATTAATAATGATCAGAGCCTACAGTACCTGTCACCCATTAATAATGCTCAGAGCCTACCTGTCACCCATTAATAATGCTCAGAGCCTACCTGTCACCCATTAATAATGCTCAGAGCCTACAGTACCTGTCACCCATTAATAATGCTCAGAGTCTACAGTACCTGTCACCCATTACTAATGCTCAGAGCCTACAGTACCTGTCACCCATTACTAATGCTCAGAGCCTACAGTACCTGTCACCTATTAATAATGCTCAGAGCCTACAGTACCTGTCACCCATTAATAATGCTCAGAGCCTACCCGTCACCCACTAATAATGCTCAGAGCCTACTCGTCACCCATTAATAATGCTCAGAACCTACAGTACCTGTCACCTATTACTAATGCTCAGAGTCTACCTGTCACCCATTACTAATGCTCAGAGCCTAAAGTACTTGTCACCCATTACTAATGCTCAGAGCCTACCTGTCACCCATTACTAATGCTCAGAGCCTACAGTACCTGTCACCTATTAATAATGCTCAGAGCCTACAGTACCTGTCACCCATTAATAATTCTCAGAGCCTACAGTACCTGTCACCCAGTACTAATGCTCAGAGCCTACAGTACCTGTCACACATTACTAATGCTCAGAGCCTACAGTACCTGTCACCTATTAATAATGCTCAGAGCCTACAGTACCTGTCACCTATTAATAATGCTCAGAGCCTACAGTACCTGTCACCTATTAATAATGCTCAGAGCCTACAGTACCTGTCACCTATTACTAATGCTCAGAGCCTACAGTACCTGTCACCCATTACTAATGCTCAGAGCCTACAGTAACTGTCACCTATTAATAATGCTCAGAGCCCACAGTACCTGTCACCTATTAATAATGCTCAGAGCCTACAGTACCTGTCACCTATTAATAATGTTCAGAGTCTACTCGTCACCAATTAATAATGCTCAGAGCCTACAGTACCTGTCACCCATTAATAATGCTCAGAGCCTACAGTACCTGTCACCTATTACTAATGCTCAGAGCCTACAGTACCTGTCACCCATTAATAATGTTCAGAGCCTACTCGTCACCCATTAATAATGCTCAGAGCCTACAGTACCTGTCACCCATTAATAATGCTCAGAGCCTACCTTTCACCCATTAATAATGCTCAGAGCCTACAGTACCTGTCACCCATTAATAATGCTCAGAGCCTACCTGTCACCCATTAATAATGCTCAGAGCTACAGTACCTGTCACTCACTAATAATGCTCAGAGCCTACAGTACCTGTCACCCATTAATAATGCTCAGAGCCTACAGTACCTGTCACCCATTAATAATTCTCAGAGACTACAGTACCTGTCACCCATTAATAATGCTCAGAGCCTACCTGTCACCCATTAATAATGCTCAGAGCCTACAGTACCTGTCACCCATTAATAATGCTCAGAGCCTACAGTATCTGTCACCCATTAGTAATGCTCAGAGCCTACAGTACCTGTCACCCATTAATAATGCTCAGAGCCTACAGTACCTGTCACCTATTACTAATGCTCAGTGCCTATAGTACCTGTCACCTATTAATAATGCTCAGAGCCTACAGTACTTGTCACCTATTAATAATGCTCAGAGCCTACAGTACCTGTCACCTATTAATAATGTTCAGAGCCTACTCGTCACCCATTAATAATGCTCAGAGCCTACAGTACCTGTCACCCATTAATAATGCTCAGAGCCTACAGTACCTGTCACCCATTGATAATGCTCAGAGTCTACAGTACCTGTCACCCATTACTAATGCTCAGAGCCTACAGTACCTGTCACCCATTACTAATGCTCAGAGCCTACAGTACCTGTCACCTATTAATAATGCTCAGAGCCTACAGTACCTGTCACCCATTAATAATGCTCAGAGCCTACCCGTCACCCACTAATAATGCTCAGAGCCTACTCGTCACCCATTAATAATGCTCAGAGCCTACAGTACCTGTCACCCATTACTAATGCTCAGAGCCTACAGTACTTGTCACCCATTACTAATGCTCAGAGCCTACAGTACCTGTCACCCATTAATAATGCTCAGAGCCTACAGTACCTGTCACCTATTACTAATGCTCAGAGCCTACAGTACCTGTCACCCATTAATAATGTTCAGAGCCTACTCGTCACCCATTAATAATGCTCAGAGCCTACAGTACCTGTCACCCATTAATAATGCTCAGAGCCTACCTTTCACCCATTAATAATGCTCAGAGCCTACAGTACCTGTCACCCATTAATAATGCTCAGAGCCTACCTGTCACCCATTAATAATGCTCAGAGCCTACCTGTCACCCATTAATAATGCTCAGAGCCTACAGTACCTGTCACCCACTAATAATGCTCAGAGCCTACAGTACCTGTCACCCATTAATAATGCTCAGAGCCTACAGTACCTGTCACCCATTAATAATTCTCAGAGCCTACAGTACCTGTCACCCATTAATAATGCTCAGAGCCTACCTGTCACCCATTAATAATGCTCAGAGCCTACAGTACCTGTCACCCATTAATAATGCTCAGAGCCTACAGTATCTGTCACCCATTAATAATGCTCAGAGCCTACAGTACCTGTCACCCATTAATAATGCTCAGAGCATACAGTACCTGTCACCTATTACTAATGCTCAGAGCCTACAGTACCTGTCACCTATTAATAATGCTCAGAGCCTACAGTACCTGTCACCTATTAATAATGCTCAGAGGCTACCTGTCACCCATTAATAATGCTCAGAGCCTACAGTACCTGTCACCCATTAATAATGCTCAGAGTCTACAGTACCTGTCACCCATTACTAATGCTCAGAGCCTACAGTACCTGTCACCCATTACTAATGCTCAGAGCCTACAGTACCTGTCACCTATTAATAATGCTCAGAGCCTACAGTACCTGTCACCCATTAATAATGCTCAGAGCCTACCCGTCACCCACTAATAATGCTCAGAGCCTACTCGTCACCCATTAAAAATGCTCAGAGCCTACAGTACCTGTCACCTATTACTAATGCTCAGAGCCTACCTGTCACCCATTACTAATGCTCAGAGCCTACAGTACTTGTCACCCATTACTAATGCTCAGAGCCTACAGTACCTGTCAGCCATTAATAATGCTCAGAGCCTACAGTACCTGTCACCTATTAATAATGCTCAGAGCCTACAGTACCTGTCACCCATTAATAATTCTCAGAGCCTACAGAACCTGTCACCCATTAATAATGCTCAGAGCCTACAGTACCTTTCACCCATTAATAATGCTCAGAGCCTACAGTATCTGTCACCCATTAATAATGCTCAGAGTCTACAGTACCTGTCACCCATTAATAATGCTCAGAGCCTACAGTACCTGTCACCCATTAATAATGCTCAGAGCCTACAGTACTTGTCACCCATTATTAATTCTCAGAGCCTACAGTACCTGTCACCCATAAATAATGCTTAGAGCCTACAGTACCTGTCACCTATTAATAATGCTCAGAGCCTACAGTACCTGTCACCTATTAATAATGCTCAGAGCCTAAAGTACCTGTCACCTATTACTAATGCTCAGAGCCTACAGTACCTGTCACCTATTAATAATGTTCAGAGCCTACTCGTCACCAAATAATAATGCACAGAGCCTACCTGTCACCCATTAATAATGCTCAGAGCATACAGTACCTGTCACCCATTAATAATGCTCCGAGGTTACCTGTCACCCATTAATAATGCTCAGAGCCTACAGTACCTGTCACCCATTAATAATGCTCGGAGCCTACAGTACCTGTCACCCATTAATAATGGTCAGAGCCTACCCGTCACCCATTAATAATGCTCAGAGCCTACTCGTCACCCATTAATAATGCTCAGAGCCTACAGTACCTGTCACCCATTAATAATGCTCAGAGCCTACCTTTCACCCATTAATAATGCTCAGAGCCTACAGTACCTGTCACCCATTAATAATGCTCAGAGCCTACCTGTCACCCATTAATAATGCTCAGAGCCTACCTGTCACCCATTAATAATGCTCAGAGCCTACAGTACCTGTCACACACTAATAATGCTCAGAGCCTACAGTACCTGTCACCCATTAATAATGCTCAGAGCCTACAGTACCTGTCACCCATTAATAATTCTCAGAGCCTACAGTACCTGTCACCCGTTAATAATGCTCAGGGCCTACCTGTCACCCATTAATAATGCTCAGAGCCTACAGTACCTGTCACCTATTAATAATGCTCAGAGCCTACAGTACCTGTCACCCATTAATAATGCTCAGAGCCTACAGTACCTGTCACCTATTAATAATGCTCAGAGCCTACAGTACCTGTCACCCATTAATAATGCTCAGAGCCTACAGTACCTGTCACCCATTAATAATGCTCAGAGCCTACAGTACCTGTCACCTATTAATAATGCTCAGAGCCTACAGTACCTGTCACCCATTAATAATGCTCAGAGCCTACAGTACCTGTCACCCATTACTAATGCTTAGAGCCTATAGTACCTGTCACCCTTCAATAATGGTCAGAGCCTACCCGTCACCCATTAATAATGCTCAGAGCCTACTCGTCACCCATTAATAATGCTCAGAGCCTACAGTACCTGTCACCTATTACTAATGCTCAGAGCCTACCTGTCACCCATTACTAATGCTCAGAGCCTACAGTACCTGTCACCCATTAATAATGCTCAGAGCCTACAGTACCTGTCACCAATTAATAATGCTCAGAGCCTACCTGTCACCCATTAATAATGCTCAGAGCCTACCTGTCACCCATTAATAATGCTCAGAGCCTACAGTACATGTCACCTATTACTAATGCTCAGAGCCTACCTGTCACCAATTACTAATGCTCAGAGCCTACCTGTCACCCATTACAAATGCTCAGAGCCTACAGTACCTGTCACCCATTAATAATGCTCAGAGCCTACAGTACCTGTCACCTATTTATAATGCTCAGAGCCTACACGTCACCCATTAATAATGCTCAGAGCCTACATGTCACCCATTAATAATGCTCAGAGTCTACAGTACCTGTCACCTATTAATAATGCTCAGAACCTACAGTACTTCTCACCCATTAATAATGATCAGAGCCTACAGTACCTGTCACCTATTAATAATGCTCAGAACCTACAGTACTTGTCACCCATTAATAATGCTCAGAGCCTACCTGTCACCCATTAATAATGCTCAGAGCCTACCTGTCACCCATTAATAATGCTCAGAGCCTACAGTACCTGTCACCCATTAATAATGCTAAGAGCCTACAGTACCTGTCACCCATTAATAATGCTCAGAGCCTACCTGTCACCCATTAATAATGCTCAGAGCCTACGTGTCACTTATTACTAATGCTCAAAGCCTACAGTACCTGTCACCCATTAATAGTGGTCAGAGCCTACCCGTCACCCATTAATAATGCTCAGAGCCTACAGTACCTGTCACCCATTACTAATGCTCAGAGCCTACAGTACCTGTCACCCATTAATAATGATCAGAGCCTACAGTACCTGTCACCCATTAATAATGCTCAGAGCCTACAGTACTTGTCACCCATTAATAATGCTCAGAGCCTAGAGTACCTGTCACCCATTACTAATGCTCAGAGCCTACAGTACCTGTCACCTATTAATAATGATCAGAGCCTACAGTACCTGTCACCCATTAATAATGCTCAGAGCCTACAGTACTTGTCACCCATTACTAATGCTCAGAGCCTACAGTACCTGTCACCCATTAATAATGCTCAGAGCCTACACGTCACCCATTAATAATGCTCAGAGCCTACACGTCACCCATTAATAATGCTCAGAGTCTACAGTACCTGTCACCTATTAATAATGCTCAGAACCTACAGTACTTCTCACCCATTAATAATGCTCAGAGCCTACAGTACCTGTCACCTATTAATAATGCTCAGAACCTACAGTACTTGTCACCCATTAATAATGCTCAGAGCCTACCTGTCACCCATTAATAATGCTCAGAGCCTACAGTACCTGTCACCCATTAATAATGCTCAGAGCCTACAGTACCTGTCACCCATTAATAATGCTCAGAGCCTACAGTACCTGTCACCCATTAATAATGCTCAGAGCCTACAGTACCTGTCACCCATTAATAATGCTCATAGCCTACAGTACCTCTCACCTATTAATAATGCTCAGAGCCTACAGTACCTGTCACCCATTAATAATGCTCAGAGCCTACCTGTCACCCATTAATAATGCTCAGAGCCTACAGTACCTGTCACCCATTAATAATGCTCAGAGCCTACCTGTCACCCATTAATAATGCTCAGAGCCTACAGTATCTGTCACCCATTAATAATGCTCAGAGCCTACAGTACCTGTCACCCATTAATAATGCTCAGAGCCTACAGTACCTGTCACCCATTAATAATGCTCAGAGTCTACAGTACCTGTCACCTATTACTAATGCTCAGAGCCTACAGTACCTGTCACCTATTAATAATGCTCAGAGCCTACTCGTCACCCATTAATAATGCTCGGAGCCTACCTGTTACCCATTAATAATGCTCAGAGCCTACAGTACCTGTCACCCATTAATAATGCTCAGAACCTACCTGTCACCCACTAATAATGCTCAGAGCCTACAGTACCTGTCACCCATTAATAATGCTCAGAGCCTACCTGTCACCCATTAATAATGCTCAGAGCCTACAGTACCTGTCACCCATTAATAATGCTCAGAGCCTACAGTACCTGTCACCCATTACTAATGCTCAGAGCCTACAGAACCTGTCACCCATTACTAATGCTCAGAGCCTACAGTACCTGTCACCCATTAATAATGGTCAGAGCCTACCCGTCACCCATTAATAATGCTCAGAGCCTACTCGTCACCCATTAATAATGCTCAGAGCCTACAGTACCTGTCACCTATTACTAATGCTCAGAGCCTACCTGTCACCCATTACTAATGCTCAGAGCCTACAGTACTTGTCACCCATTAATAATGCTCAGAGCCTACAGTACCTGTCACCCATTAATAATGCTCAGAGCCTACAGTACCAGTCACCCATTAATAATGCTCAGAGCCTACAGTACCTGTCACCCATTAATAATGCTCAGAGCCTACAGTACCTGTCACCTATTAATAATGCTCAGAGCCTACAGTACCTGTCACTCATTACTAATGCTCAGAGCCTACAGTACCTGTCACCCATTAATAATGCTCAGAGCCTACAATACCTGTCACCCATTAATAATGCTCAGAGCCTACAGTACCTGTCACCTATTAATAATGCTCAGAGCCTACAGTAGCAGTCACCCATTAATAATGCTCAGAGCCTTCAGTACCTGTCACCCATTAATAATGCTCAGAGCCTACCTGTCACCCATTACTAATGCTCAGAGCCTACAGTACCTGTCACCAATTAATAATGCTCAGAGCCTACCTGTCACCCATTAATAATGCTCAGAGCCTACAGTACCTGTCACCCATTAATAATGCTCAGAGCCTACAGTACCTGTCACCCATTAATAATGCTCAGAGCCTACAGTACCTGTCACCCATTACTAATGCTCAGAGCCTACAGTACCTGTCACCTATTAATAATGCTCAGAGCCTACAGTACCAGTCACCCATTAATAATGCTCAGAGCCTACAGTACCAGTCACCCATTAATAATGCTCAGAGCCTACAGTACCTGTCACCCATTAATAATGCTCAGAGCCTACAGTACTTGTCACCCATTAATAATGCTCAGAGCCTACTGTACCTGTCACCCATTAATAATGCTCAGAGCCTACAGTACCTGTCATCCATTAATAATGCTCAGAGCCTACAGTACCTGTCACCTATTAATAATGCTCAGAGCCTACAGTACCTGTCACCTATTAATAATGCTCAGAGCCTACAGTACCTGTCACCTATTAATAATGCTCAGAGCCTACAGTACCTGTCACCTTATAATAATGCTCAGAGCCTACAGTACCTGTCACCCATTAATAATGCTCAGAGCCTACAGTACCTGTCACCCATTACTAATGCTCAGAGCCTACAGTACCTGTCACCTATTAATAATGCTCAGAGCCCACAGTACCTGTCACCTATTAATAATGCTCAGAGCCTACAGTACCTGTCACCTATTAATAATGTTCAGAGTCTACTCGTCACCAATTAATAATGCTCAGAGCCTACAGTACCTGTCACCCATTAATAATGCTCAGAGCCTACAGTACCTGTCACCTATTAATAATGCTCAGAGCCTACAGTACCAGTCACCCATTAATAATGCTCAGAGCCTACAGTACCTGTCACCTATTAATAATGCTCAGAGCCTACAGTACCAGTCACCCATTAATAATGCTCAGAGCCTACAGTACCTGTCACCTATTAATAATGCTCAGAGCCTACAGTACCTGTCACCCATTAATAATGCTCAGAGCCTACCTGTCACCCATTAATAATGCTCAGAGCCTACAGTACCTGTCACCCATTAATAATGCTCAGAGCCTACAGTACCTGTCACCCATTACTAATGCTCAGAGCCTACAGTACCTGTCACCCATTACTAATGCTCAGAGCCTACAGTACCTGTCACCCATTAATAATGGTCAGAGCCTACCCGTCACCCATTAATAATGCTCAGAGCCTACTCGTCACCCATTAATAATGCTCAGAGCCTACAGTACCTGTCACCTATTACTAATGCTCAGAGCCTACCTGTCACCCATTACTAATGCTCAGAGCCTACAGTACTTGTCACCCATTAATAATGCTCAGAGCCTACAGTACCTGTCACCCATTAATAATGCTCAGAGCCTACAGTACCAGTCACCCATTAATAATGCTCAGAGCCTACAGTACCTGTCACCCATTAAAAATGCTCAGAGCCTACAGTACCTGTCACCTATTAATAATGCTCAGAGCCTACAGTACCTGTCACTCATTACTAATGCTCAGAGCCTACAGTACCTGTCACCCATTAATAATGCTCAGAGCCTACAATACCTGTCACCCATTAATAATGCTCAGAGCCTACAGTACCTGTCACCTATTAATAATGCTCAGAGCCTACAGTACCAGTCACCCATTAATAATGCTCAGAGCCTTCAGTACCTGTCACCCATTAATAATGCTCAAAGCCTACCTGTCACCCATTACTAATGCTCAGAGCCTACAGTACCTGTCACCAATTAATAATGCTCAGAGCCTACCTGTCACCCATTAATAATGCTCAGAGCCTACAGTACCTGTCACCCATTAATAATGCTCAGAGCCTACAGTACCTGTCACCCATTAATAATGCTCAGAGCCTACAGTACCTGTCACCTATTAATAATGCTCAGAGCCTACAGTACCAGTCACCCATTAATAATGCTCAGAGCCTACAGTACCAGTCACCCATTAATAATGCTCAGAGCCTACAGTACCTGTCACCCATTAATAATGCTCAGAGCCTACAGTACTTGTCACCCATTAATAATGCTCAGAGCCTACTGTACCTGTCACCCATTAATAATGCTCAGAGCCTACAGTACCTGTCATCCATTAATAATGCTCAGAGCCTACAGTACCTGTCACCTATTAATAATGCTCAGAGCCTACAGTACCTGTCACCTATTAATAATGCTCAGAGCCTACAGTACCTGTCACCTATTAATAATGCTCAGAGCCTACAGTACCTGTCACCTTATAATAATGCTCAGAGCCTACAGTACCTGTCACCCATTAATAATGCTCAGAGCCTACAGTACCTGTCACCCATTACTAATGCTCAGAGCCTACAGTACCTGTCACCTATTAATAATGCTCAGAGCCCACAGTACCTGTCACCTATTAATAATGCTCAGAGCCTACAGTACCTGTCACCTATTAATAATGTTCAGAGTCTACTCGTCACCAATTAATAATGCTCAGAGCCTACAGTACCTGTCACCTATTAATAATGATCAGAGCCTACAGTACCTGTCACCTATTAATAATGTTCAGAGTCTACTCGTCACCAATTAATAATGCTCAGAGCCTACAATACCTGTCACCCATTAATAATGCTCAGAGCCTACAGTACCTGTCACCTATTAATAATGCTCAGAGCCTACAGTACCAGTCACCCATTAATAATGCTCAGAGCCTTCAGTACCTGTCACCCATTAATAATGCTCAGAGCCTACCTGTCACCCATTACTAATGCTCAGAGCCTACAGTACCTGTCACCAATTAATAATGCTCAGAGCCTACCTGTCACCCATTAATAATGCTCAGAGCCTACAGTACCTGTCACCCATTAATAATGCTCAGAGCCTACAGTACCTGTCACCCATTAATAATGCTCAGAGCCTACAGTACCTGTCACCTATTAATAATGCTCAGAGCCTACAGTACCAGTCACCCATTAATAATGCTCAGAGCCTACAGTACCAGTCATCCATTAATAATGCTCAGAGCCTACAGTACCTGTCACCCATTAATAATGCTCAGAGCCTACAGTACCTGTCACCCATTAATAATGCTCAGAGCCTACAGTACCAGTCACCCATTAATAATGCTCAGAGCCTACAGTACCTGTCACCCATTAATAATGCTCAGAGCCTACAGTACCTGTCACCCATTAATAATGATCAGAGCCTACAGTACCTGTCACCCATTATTAATGCTCAGAGCCTACAGTACCAGTCACCCATTAATAATGCTCAGAGCCTACAGTACCTGTCACCCATTAATAATGATCAGAGCCTACAGTACCTGTCACCCATTATTAATGCTCAGAGCCTACAGTACCCGTCACCCATTAATAATGCTCAGAGCCTACAGTACCTGTCACCTTATAATAATGCTCAGAGCCTACAGTACCTGTCACCCATTAATAATGCTCAGAGCCTACAGTACCTGTCACCCATTAATAATGCTCAGAGCCTACAGTACCAGTCACCCATTAATAATGCTCAGAGCCTACAGTACCTGTCACCCATTAATAATGCTCAGAGCCTACAGTACCTGTCACCCATTAATAATGCTCAGAGCCTACAGTACCTGTCACCCATTAATAATGCTCAGAGCCTACTGTACTTGTCACCCATTAATAATGCTCAGAGCCTACAGTACCTGTCACCTTATAATAATGCTCAGAGCTTACAGTACCTGTCACCCATTAATAATGCTCAGAGCCTACAGTACCTGTCACCCATTAATAATGCTCAGAGCCTACAGTATCAGTCACCCATTAATAATGCTCAGAGCCTACAGTACCTGTCACCCATTAATAATGCTCAGAGCCTACAGTACCTGTCACCCATTAATAATGCTCAGAGCCTACAGTACCTGTCACCCATTAATAATGCTCAGAGCCTACACGTCACCCATTAATAATGCTCAGAGCCTACCTGTCACCCATTAATAATGCTCAGAGCCTACCTGTCACCCATTAATAATGCTCAGAGCCTACAGTACCTGTCACCCATTAGTAATGCTCAGAGCCTACTGTACCTGTCACCCATTACAAATACTCAGAGCCTACCTGTCACCCATTACTAATACTCAGAGCCTACCAGTCACCCATTAATAATGCTCAGAGCCTACCTGTCACCCATTACTAATGCTCAGAGCCTACCTGTCACCCATTAATAATGCTCAGAGCCTATCTGTCACCTATTAATAATGCTCAGAGCCTACAGTACCAGTCACCCATTAATAATGCTCAGAGCCTACAGTACCTGTCACCCATTAATAATGCTCAGAGCCTACAGTACCTGTCACCCATTATTAATGCTCAGAGCCTACAGTACCTGTCACCCATTAATAATGCTCAGAGCCTACAGTACCTGTCACCCATTATTAATGCTCAGAGCCTACAGTACCTGTCACCCATTATTAATGCTCAGAGCCTACAGTACCTGTCACCCATTAATAATGCTCAGAGCCTACAGTACCTGTCACCCATTAATAATGCTCAGAGCCTACAGTATCTGTCACCCATTAATAATATTCAGAGCCTACAGTACCTGTCACCCATTAATAATGCTCAGAGCCTACAGTACCTGTCACCCATTAATAATGCTCAGAGCCTACAGTATCTGTCACCCATTAATAATACTCAGAGCCTACAGTACCTGTCACCCATTAATAATGCTCAGAGCCTACAGTACCTGTCACCCATTAATAATGCTCAGAGCCTACAGTACCTGTCACCCATTAATAATGCTCAGAGCCTACAGTATCTGTCACCCATTAATAATACTCAGAGCCTACCAGTGGACATTATATCCCATGGTTGAATACAATTCTCTGAAGAGTATTAAGATGTGACTGAAATATTCTATAAGAGTAAAACATTTCTAACTTGTTTCAGGAACAGCTCACTATATAACATTTTGTTAAAGTTCGTTCTTAAATAATTATCATCAGACCCAGGAGGACTATCAGAGGTTCGTCTGACCCCTTGGTGGAATACGATAAGAGCAGGGATGAATTCCTTAGATAATATGGATCTCACACCTTCGCTATCTGTTATGTAATGCTCTGTGCTTGGGAAAATGCCCACTGACACCCATAATGCTCTGCGCTTGGGAAAATGCCCAATGACACATAACGCTCTGAGCTTGGGAAAAAGCCTAATCACACCCATAACGCTCTGAGCTTGGGAAAATGCCTAATGACACCCATAACGCTCTGAGCTTGGGAAAAAGCCTAATGACACCCATAACGCTCTGTGCTTGGGAAAATGCCTAATGACACCCATAACGCTCTGCGCTTGGGAAAATGCCCACTGACACCCAGAACGCTCTGCGCTTGGGAAAATGCCCAATGACACCCTAACGCTCTGCGCTTGGGAAAATGCCCAAAGACACCCATAACGCTCTGTGCTTGGGAAAATGCCTAATTACACCCATAACACTCTCTGCTTGGGAAAATGCCCACTGACACCCAGAACGCTCTGCGCTTGGGAAAATGCCCAATGACACCCATAACGCTCTGAGCTTGGGAAAATGCCCAATGACACCCATAATGCTCTGCGCTTGGGAAAATGCCCAATGACACCCATAATGCTCTGCGCTTGGGAAAAAGCCTAATGACACCCATAACGCTCTGAGCTTGGGAAAATGCCTAATGACACCCATAACACTCTGAGCTTGGGAAAATGCCCACTGACACCCAGAACGCTCTGCGCTTGGGAAAATGCCCACTGACACCCAGAACGCTCTGAGCTTGGGAAAATTCCCAATGACACCCATAACGCTCTGCGCTTGGGAAAATGCCCAATGACACCCATAACGCTCTGCGCCTGGGAAAAAGCCCAATAACACCCATAATGCTCTGCGCTTGGGAAAAAGCCTAATGACACCCATAACGCTCTGAGCTTGGGAAAATTCCCAATGACACCCATAACGCTCTGCGCTTGGGAAAATGCCCAATGACACCCATAACGCTCTGCGCTTGGGAAAAAGCCCAATGACACCCATAATGCTCTGCGCTTGGGAAAATGCCCAATGACACCCATAACGCTCTGCGCTTGGGAAAATGCCTAATGACACCCAGAACGCTCTGCGCTTGGGAAAATGCCTAATGACACCCATAACGCTCTGAGCTTGGGAAAATGCCTAATGACACCCATAACGCTCTGAGCTTGGGAAAAAGCCTAATGACACCCATAACGCTCTGTGCTTGGGAAAATGCCTAATGACACCCATAACGCTCTGAGCTTGGGAAAAAGCCTAATGACACCCATAACGCTCTGTGCTTGGGAAAATGCCTTATGACACCCATAACGCTCTGCGCTCGGGAAAATGCCCACTGACACCCATAATGCTCTGCGCTTGGGAAAATGCCCAATGACACCCATAATGCTCTGTGCTTGGGAAAATGCCTAATGACTCCCATAACGCTCTCTGCTTGGGAAAATGCCCACTGACACCCATAACGCTCTGCGCTTGGGAAAATGCCCACTGACACCCAGAACGCTCTGCGCTTGGGAAAATGCCCAATGACACCCCTAACGCTCTGCGCTTGGGAAAATGCCCAAAGACACCCATAACGCTATGTGCTTGGGAAAATGCCTAATGACACCCATAACGCTCTCTGCTTGGGAAAATGCCCACTGACACCCAGAACGCTCTGCGCTTGGGAAAATGCCCAATGACACCCATAATGCTCTGCGCTTGGGAAAATTCCCAATGACACCCATAACGCTCTGAGCTTGGGAAAATGCCCAATGACACCCATAATGCTCTGCGCTTGGGAAAATGCCCAATGACACCCATAACGCTCTACGCTTGGGAAAATGCCTAATGACACCCATAACGCTCTGAGCTTGGGAAAATGCCCAATGACACCCATAATGCTCTGCTCTTGGGGATGCCTAATGAAACCCATAGTAATAATGCTCTGCTCTTGGGAAAATGCCCAATGACACCTATAACGCTCTGCGCTTGGGAAAATGCCCAATGACACCCAGAACGCTCTGCGCTTGGGAAAATGCCCAATGACACCCAGAACGCTCTGCGCTTGGGAAAATGCCCAATGACACCCAGAACGCTCTGCGCTTGGGAAAATGCCCAATGACACCCAGAACGCTCTGCGCTTGGGAAAATGCCTAATGACACCCAGAACGCTCTGCGCTTGGGAAAATGCCCAATGACACCCAGAACGCTCTGCGCTTGGGAAAATGCCCAATGACACCCAGAACGCTCTGCGCTTGGGAAAATGCCCAATGACACCCAGAACGCTCTGCGCTTGGGAAAATGCCTAATGACACCCAGAACGCTCTGCGCTTGGGAAAATGCCCAATGACACCCATAACGCTCTGCGCTTGGGAAAATGCCCAATGACACCCATAGTAATAATGCGGGATCTCACTCCCAAACTCACCTGAAATATTCATAGCGAGACTGAAATTCTTTCTGCAATTCTGCATCCAGCTTATTTGTGAAGAAATCCTCTTTGTCCACCACCAGAAATTCCGACTCCTCCATGCAGAGCACTGTGGCATTCCTCCTGTGTCCTCTCAGCAATGCAATGTCCTAGAGGGTGTGCGAGTCACTGCGGTTATACTCTCACCTGCTTGTACAATGTCATCTGTCTGTTACTAGTCTGCATCAGCCGATGGCCGTATGGGCTAGGGAAAGGCCGAATGGGCTGGTGCTGAGGTGGCGGGGGCTGGGGGCGGGGGCTATCACACATAACTGCTTTTGTTCACATTTTATTTTGTATATTAATAATTATTTATTTACATATTATTAACTATCTGCTGGTTTTTCAATGTATTTACTTTCTACACACGGAACGTCTTAGTATTTGGAGCAGTTACAGCTGTACAGGCGGATATAAGACATAGGGCGGGATGTACTAAAGGGTAAAATGCAGTAAAACCCCTGAAAATGCGGTTTTCGGGGGTTTTACCGCATACCCCATATGTACTAAGCACCGGAATGCACAGAAGGACGCCAGAGGGGCTTCTGGGTGGTAAACCCGGACGTCCCTCTCTCCGGAGCCGTCGCAAAAGGATCGGGAGAGCTGTCCTTTGTGATATTCTTGGTACATACGGTGGTAATAAACCGTGGAATGTACCCAAAGACAGGCGAGATGTACATCCCGCCCATACAGGGAAAGTGGCTGAAGGGTGACATATTTTTACTTTCAGAGCAATTAATTTACCTCTTATAGGTGCAATTTGTCAGTAAACCTGAATAACTGGAGATCTTGTTTAATTTACTCCTGTTAATTTGAATACATCACTATTCTGTGTACACGTACAAATTCCAAATCACACATTTACCATAGAAAAGCCCGACCGTTCCCTAGCAACCAGGACATTCGCTGCGTCGTTCCCCTGTATCAAACTTTACTACTTATTCCTTACCCCAAATTTAGCTCCTGCGCCCAGAAGAACAGGCTCCTGGTCTAGGTAGGTGCTGCCGCCGTCCTCATCGTTAGTAACAGCGACGCAGCCCGAGTAGATGAAGTAGAAACTGACTCCAATGTGACCCTTTCTGATGATCACTCTCCTGCGGCCAAACCTAGAACAGCGACAGTCATTAAATTACATTCACATGTGCTCAGACTACTACAGATCACATTATCCATCCCCTCCGCCAAACCTGCGCTGGCTCCCGTTCCCCTACAGAATCATCTCCTACCTGATCACCCTCACATACACCTCCCTCTCTACCTCCACTGCTCCCTACATCTTCTACCTCCTCCCTCTCTAGCTCCACTGCTCCCTACATCTCCTACCTCCTCCCTCTCTAGCTCCACTGCTCCCTACATCTCTTCCCTCTCTACCTCCACTGATCCCTACATCTCCTCCCTCTCTACCTCCACTGATCCCTACATCTCCTAGCTCCTCCCTCTCTAGCTCCACAGCTCCCTACATCTCCTACCTCCTCTCCTTACATACTCCCTCTCTACCTCCACTGCTCCCTACATCTCCTCCCTCTCTACATCCACTGATCCCTACATCTCCTACCTCCTCCCTCTCTAGCTCCACTGCTCCCTACATCTCCTACCTCCTCTCCTTACATACTCCCTCTCTACCTCCACAGCTCCCTACATCTTCTACCTCCTCCCTCTCTAGCTCCACTGCTCCCTACATCTCCTACCTCCTCTCCATACATATTCCCTCTCTACCTCCACAGCACCCTACATCTTCTACCTCCTCCCTCTCTAGCTCCACTGCTCCCTACATCTCCTACCTCCTCCCTCTCTAGCTCCACTGCTCCCTACTTCTACCTCCTCTCCACACATACTCCCTCTCTACCTCCACTGCTCCCTACATCTTCTACCTACTCCCTCTCTAGCTCCACTGCTCCCTACATCTCCTACCTCCTCTCCTTACATACTCCCTCTCTACCTCCTCTGCTCCTTACATCTCCTACCTCCTCCCTCTCTAGCTCCACTGCTCCCTACATCATCTACCTTCTCCCTCTCTACCTCCACTGATCCCTACATCTCCTACCTCCTCCCTCTCTAGCTACACTGCTCCCTACATCTCCTACCTCCTCTCCTTACATACTCCCTCTCTACCTCCACTGCTCCCTACAACTCCTACCTCCTCTCCTTACATACTCCCTCTCTACCTCCTCTGCTCCCTACATCTCCTACCTCCTCTCCTCACATACTCCCTCTCTACCTCCTCTGCTCCCTACATCTTCTACCTCCTCCCTCTCTAGCTCCACTGCTCCCTACATCTCCTACCTCCTCTCCTTACATACTCCCTCTCTACCTCCA
This sequence comes from Taudactylus pleione, assembly GCA_031769625.1. Classification (NCBI taxonomy): domain Eukaryota; kingdom Metazoa; phylum Chordata; class Amphibia; order Anura; family Myobatrachidae; genus Taudactylus; species Taudactylus pleione. Next base: position 83,318 of record JAUIMM010002837.1, read on the forward strand.
CTGCTGCCTACATCTCCTACCTCCTCTCCTTACATACTCCCTCTCTACCTCCTCTGCTCCCTACATCTCCTACCTCCTCTCCTCACATACTCCCTCTCTACCTCCTCTGCTCCCTACATCTTCTACCTCCTCCCTCTCTAGCTCCACTGCTCCCTACATCTCCTACCTCCTCCTTACATACTCCCTCTCTACCTCCACTGCTCCATACATCTCCTACCTCCTCTCCTTACATACTCCATCTCTACCACCACTGCTCCCTACATCTCCTACCTCCTCATCCTCACATACTCACTCTCTGCCTCCACTGCTCCCTACATCTCCTACCTCCTCTCCTCACATACTCCCTCTCTACCTCCTCTGCTCCCTACATCTCCTACCTCCTCTCCTTATATACTCCCCCTCTAGCTCCACTGCTCCCTACATCTCCTACCTCCTCTCCTTACATACTCCCTCTCTACCTCCACTGCTCCCTACATCTCCTACCTCCTCTCCTCACCTACTCCCTCTCTACCTCCTCTGCTACCTACATCTCCTACCTCCTCTCCTCACATACTCCCTCTCTACCTCCTCTGCTCCCTACACCTTCTACCTCCTTCCTCTCTAGCTCCACTGCTCCCTACATCTCCTACCTCCTCTCCTTACATATTCCCTCTCTACCTCCACTGCTCCCTACATCTCCTACCTCCACTGCTCCCTACATCTCCTACCTCCTCTCATTACATACACCCTCTCTACCTCCACTGCTTCCTTCATCTCCTTCCTCCTCTCCTTACATATTACCTCTCTACCTCCACTGCTCCCTACATCTCCTACCTCCACTGCTCCCTACATCTCCTACCTCCTCTTCTTACATAAACCCTTTCTACCTCCACTGCTCCCTACATCTCCTACCTCCTCTCCTTACATACTCCCTCTCTACCACCACTGCTCCCTACATCTCCTACCTCCTCATCCTCACATACTCCCTCTCTACCACCACTGCTCCCTACATTTCCTACCTCCTCTCCTTACATACTCCCTCTCTACCTCCACTGCTCCCTACATCTCCTACCTCCTTTCCTCACATACTCCCTCTCTACCTCCTCTGCTCCGTACATCTCCTACCTCCTCTCCTTACATACTCCCTCTCTACCTCCTCTGCTCCGTACATCTCCTACCTCCTCTCCTTACATACTCCCTCTCTACCTCCTCTGCTCCGTACATCTCCTACCTCCTCTTCTTACATCCTCCCTCTCTACCACCACTGCTCCCTACATCTCCTACCTCCTCATCCTCACATACTCCCTCTCTACCACCACTGCTCCCTACATCTCCTACCTCCTCTCCTTACATACTCCCTCTTTACCACCACTGCTCCCTACATCTCCTACCTCCTCTCCTTACAAACTCCCTCTCTACCTCTACTGCTCCCTACTACCTCCTCTCCTTACATACTCCCTCTCTACCACCACTGCTCCCTACATCTCCTACCTCCTCTCCTTACATACTCCCTCTCTACCTCCACTGCTCCCTACATCTCCTACCTCCTCTCCTTACATACTCCCTCTCTACCTCCACTGCTACCTACATCTCCTACCTCCTCATCCTCACATACTCCCTCTCTACCACAACTGCTCACTACATCTCCTACCTCCTCTCCTGACATACTCCCTCTCTACCTTCACTGCTCCCTACATCTCCAATCTCCTCTCCTTACATACTCCCTCTCTACCTCCACTGCTCCCTACATCTCCTACCTCCTCTCCTTACATACTCCCTCTCTTCCTCCACTGCTCCCTACATCTCCTACCTCCACTGCTCCCTACATCTCCTACCTCCTCTCCTTACATATTCCCTCTCTACCTCCACTGCTCCCTACATCTCCTACCTCCTCTCCTTACATACTCCCTTTCTACCTCCACTGCTCCCTTCATCTCCTACCTCCACTGCTCCCTACATCTCCTACCTCCTCTCCTTACATACTCCCTCTACCTCCACTGCTCCCTACATCTCCTACCTCCTCATCCTCACATACTCCCTCTCTACCTCCACTGCTCCCTACATCTCCTACCTCCTCATCCTCACATACTCCCTCTCTAACTCCACTGCTCCCTACATCTCCTACTTCCTCTCCTTACATACTCCCTCCATACCTCCACTGCTCCCTACATCTCCTACCTCCTCTCCTTACATACTCCCTCTCTACATCCACTGCTCCCTACATCTCCTACCTCCTCTCCTTACATACTCCCTCTTTACCACCACTGCTCCCTACATCTCCTACCTCTCCTTACATACTCCCTCTCTACCTCTACTGCTCCCTACTACCATCTCTCCTTACATACTCCCTCTCTACCACCACTGCTCCCTACATCTCCTACCTCCTCTCCTTACATACTCCCTCTCTACCACCACTGCTCCCTACATCTCCTACCTCCTCATCCTCACATACTCCCTCTCTACCACCACTGCTCCCTACATCTCCTACCTCCTCTCCTTACATACTCCCTCTTTACCACCACTGCTCCCTACATCTCCTACCTCCTCTCCTTACATACTCCCTCTCTACCTCTACTGCTCCCTACTACCTCCTCTCCTTACATACTCCCTCTCTACCACCACTGCTCCCTACATCTCCTACCTCCTCTCCTTACATACTCCCTCTCTACCTCCACTGCTCCCTACATCTCCTACCTCCTCTCCTTACATACTCCCTCTCTACCTCCACTGCTACCTACATCTCCTACCTCCTCATCCTCACATACTCCCTCTCTACCACAACTGCTCACTACATCTCCTACCTCCTCTCCTGACATACTCCCTCTCTACCTTCACTGCTCCCTACATCTCCAATCTCCTCTCCTTACATACTCCCTCTCTACCTCCACTGCTCCCTACATCTCCTACCTCCTCTCCTTACATACTCCCTCTCTTCCTCCACTGCTCCCTACATCTCCTACCTCCACTGCTCCCTACATCTCCTACCTCCTCTCCTTACATATTCCCTCTCTACCTCCACTGCTCCCTACATCTCCTACCTCCTCTCCTTACATACTCCCTTTCTACCTCCACTGCTCCCTTCATCTCCTACCTCCACTGCTCCCTACATCTCCTACCTCCTCTCCTTACAGACTCCCTCTACCTCCACTGCTCCCTACATCTCCTACCTCCTCATCCTCACATACTCCCTCTCTACCTCCACTGCTCCCTACATCTCCTACCTCCTCATCCTCACATACTCCCTCTCTAACTCCACTGCTCCCTACATCTCCTACTTCCTCTCCTTACAAACTCCCTCCATACCTCCACTGCTCCTTACATCTCCTACCTCCTCTCCTTACATACTCCCTCTCTACCTCCACTGCTCCCTACATCTCCTACCTCCTCTCCTTACATACTCCCTCTTTACCACCACTGCTCCCTACATCTCCTACCTCTCCTTACATACTCCCTCTCTACCTCTACTGCTCCCTACTACCATCTCTCCTTACATACTCCCTCTCTACCACCACTGCTCCCTACATCTCCTACCTCCTCTCCTTACATACTCCCTCTCTACCTCCACTGCTCCCTACATCTCCTACCTCCTCTCCTTACATACTCCCTCTACCTTCACTGCTCCCTACATCTCCTACCTCTTCACCTTACATACTCCCTCTCTACCACCACTGCTCCCTACATCTCCAATCTCCTCTCCTTACATACTTCCTCTCTACCTCCACTGCTCCCTACATCTCCTACCTCCTCTCCTTACATACTCCCTCTCTACCTCCACTGATCCCTACATCTCCTACCTCTTCACCCTCACTTACTCCCTCTCTACCTCCACTGCTCCCTACATCTCCTACCTCCTCTCCTTACATACTCCCTCTCTACCTCCTCTGCTCCGTACATCTCCTACCTCCTCTCCTTACATACTCCCTCTCTACCACCACTGCTCCCTACATCTCCTGCCTCCTCATCCTCACATACTCCCTCTCTACCACCACTGCTCCCTACATCTCCTACCTCCTCTCCTTACATACTCCCTCTTTACCACCACTGCTCCCTACATCTCCTACCTCCTCTCCTTACATACTCCCTCTCTACCTCTACTGCTCCCTACTACCTCCTCTCCTTACATACTCCCTCTCTACCACCACTGCTCCCTACATCTCCTACCTCCTCTCCTTACATACTCCCTCTCTACCTCTACTGCTCCCTACTACCTCCTCTCCTTACATACTCCCTCTCTACCACCACTGCTCCCTACATCTCCTACCTCCTCTCCTTACATACTCCCTCTCTACCTCCACTGCTCCCTACATCTCCTACCTCCTCTCCTTACATACTCCCTCTCTACCTCCACTGCTACCTACATCTCCTACCTCCTCATCCTCACATACTCCCTCTCTACCACAACTGCTCACTACATCTCCTACCTCCTCTCCTGACATACTCCCTCTCTACCTTCACTGCTCCCTACATCTCCAATCTCCTCTCCTTACATACTCCCTCTCTACCTCCACTGCTCCCTACATCTCCTACCTCCTCTCCTTACATACTCCCTCTCTTCCTCCACTGCTCCCTACATCTCCTACCTCCACTGCTCCCTACATCTCCTACCTCCTCTCCTTACATATTCCCTCTCTACCTCCACTGCTCCCTACATCTCCTACCTCCTCTCCTTACATACTCCCTTTCTACCTCCACTGCTCCCTTCATCTCCTACCTCCACTGCTCCCTACATCTCCTACCTCCTCTCCTTACATACTCCCTCTACCTCCACTGCTCCCTACATCTCCTACCTCCTCATCCTCACATACTCCCTCTCTACCTCCACTGCTCCCTACATCTCCTACCTCCTCATCCTCACATACTCCCTCTCTAACTCCACTGCTCCCTACATCTCCTACTTCCTCTCCTTACATACTCCCTCCATACCTCCACTGCTCCCTACATCTCCTACCTCCTCTCCTTACATACTCCCTCTCTACCTCCACTGCTCCCTACATCTCCTACCTCCTCTCCTTACATACTCCCTCTTTACCACCACTGCTCCCTACATCTCCTACCTCTCCTTACATACTCCCTCTCTACCTCTACTGCTCCCTACTACCATCTCTCCTTACATACTCCCTCTCTACCACCACTGCTCCCTACATCTCCTACCTCCTCTTCTTACATACTCCCTCTACCTTCACTGCTCCCTACATCTCCTACCTCCTCACCTTACATACTCCCTCTCTACCACCACTGCTCCCTACATCTCCAATCTCCTCTCCTTACATACTCCCTCTCTACCTCCACTGCTCCCTACATCTCCTACCTCCTCTCCTTACATACTCCCTCTCTACCTCCACTGATCCCTACATCTCCTACCTCTTCACCCTCACTTACTCCCTCTCTACCTCCACTGCTCCCTACATCTCCTACCTCCTCTCCTTACATACTCCCTCTCTACCTCCTCTGCTCCGTACATCTCCTACCTCCTCTCCTTACATACTCCCTCTCTACCACCACTGCTCCCTACATCTCCTGCCTCCTCATCCTCACATACTCCCTCTCTACCACCACTGCTCCCTACATCTCCTACCTCCTCTCCTTACATACTCCCTCTTTACCACCACTGCTCCCTACATCTCCTACCTCCTCTCCTTACATACTCCCTCTCTACCTCTACTGCTCCCTACTACCTCCTCTCCTTACATACTCCCTCTCTACCACCACTGCTCCCTACATCTCCTACCTCCTCTCCTTACATACTCCCTCTCTACCACCACTGCTCCCTACATCTCCTACCTCCTCATCCTCACATACTCCCTCTCTACCACCACTGCTCCCTACATTTCCTACATCCTCTCCTTACATACTCCCTCTTTACCACCACTGCTCCCTACATCTCCTACCTCCTCTCCTTACATACTCCCTATCTACCTCTACTGCTCCCTACTACCTCCTCTCCTTACATACTCCCTCTCTACCACCACTGCTCCCTACATCTCCTACCTCCTCTCCTTACATACTCCCTCTCTACCTCCACTGCTCCCTACATCTCCTACCTCCTCTCCTTACATACTCCCTCTCTACCTCCACTGCTACCTACATCTCCTACCTCCTCATCCTCACATACTCCCTCTCTACCACAACTGCTCACTACATCTCCTACCTCCTCTCCTGACATACTCCCTCTCTACCTTCACTGCTCCCTACATCTCCAATCTCCTCTCCTTACATACTCCCTCTCTACCTCCACTGCTCCCTACATCTCCTACCTCCTCTCCTTACATACTCCCTCTCTTCCTCCACTGCTCCCTACATCTCCTACCTCCACTGCTCCCTACATCTCCTACCTCCTCTCCTTACATATTCCCTCTCTACCTCCACTGCTCCCTACATCTCCTACCTCCTCTCCTTACATACTCCCTTTCTACCTCCACTGCTCCCTTCATCTCCTACCTCCACTGCTCCCTACATCTCCTACCTCCTCTCCTTACATACTCCCTCTACCTCCACTGCTCCCTACATCTCCTACCTCCTCATCCTCACATACTCCCTCTCTACCTCCACTGCTCCCTACATCTCCTACCTCCTCATCCTCACATACTCCCTCTCTAACTCCACTGCTCCCTACATCTCCTACTTCCTCTCCTTACATACTCCCTCCATACCTCCACTGCTCCCTACATCTCCTACCTCCTCTCCTTACATACTCCCTCTCTACCTCCACTGCTCCCTACATCTCCTACCTCCTCTCCTTACATACTCCCTCTTTACCACCACTGCTCCCTACATCTCCTACCTCTCCTTACATACTCCCTCTCTACCTCTACTGCTCCCTACTACCATCTCTCCTTACATACTCCCTCTCTACCACCACTGCTCCCTACATCTCCTACCTCCTCTCCTTACATACTCCCTCTCTACCTCCACTGCTCCCTACATCTCCTACCTCCTCTCCTTACATACTCCCTCTACCTTCACTGCTCCCTACATCTCCTACCTCCTCACCTTACATACTCCCTCTCTACCACCACTGCTCCCTACATCTCCAATCTCCTCTCCTTACATACTCCCTCTCTACCTCCACTGCTCCCTACATCTCCTACCTCTTCTCCTTACATACTCCCTCTCTACCTCCACTGATCCCTACATCTCCTACCTCTTCACCCTCACTTACTCCCTCTCTACCTCCACTGCTCCCTACATCTCCTACCTCCTCTCCTCACTTACTCCCTCTCTACCACCACTGCTCCCTACATCTCCTACCTCCTCTCCTTACATACTCCCTCTTTACCACCACTGCTCCCTACATCTCCTACCTCCTCTCCTTACATACTCCCTCTCTACCTCTACTACTCCCTACTACCTCCTCTCCTTACATACTCCCTCTCTACCACCACTGCTCCCTACATCTCCTACCTCCTCTCCTTACATACTCCCTCTCTACCTCTACTGCTCCCTACTACCTCCTCTCCTTACATACTCCCTCTCTACCACCACTGCTCCCTACATCTCCTACCTCCTCTCCTTACATACTCCCTCTCTACCTCCACTGCTCCCTACATCTCCTACCTCCTCTCCTTACATACTCCCTCTCTACCTCCACTGCTACCTACATCTCCTACCTCCTCATCCTCACATACTCCCTCTCTACCACAACTGCTCACTACATCTCCTACCTCCTCTCCTGACATACTCCCTCTCTACCTTCACTGCTCCCTACATCTCCAATCTCCTCTCCTTACATACTCCCTCTCTACCTCCACTGCTCCCTACATCTCCTACCTCCTCTCCTTACATACTCCCTCTCTTCCTCCACTGCTCCCTACATCTCCTACCTCCACTGCTCCCTACATCTCCTACCTCCTCTCCTTACATATTCCCTCTCTACCTCCACTGCTCCCTACATCTCCTACCTCCTCTCCTTACATACTCCCTTTCTACCTCCACTGCTCCCTTCATCTCCTACCTCCACTGCTCCCTACATCTCCTACCTCCTCTCCTTACATACTCCCTCTACCTCCACTGCTCCCTACATCTCCTACCTCCTCATCCTCACATACTCCCTCTCTACCTCCACTGCTCCCTACATCTCCTACCTCCTCATCCTCACATACTCCCTCTCTAACTCCACTGCTCCCTACATCTCCTACTTCCTCTCCTTACATACTCCCTCCATACCTCCACTGCTCCCTACATCTCCTACCTCCTCTCCTTACATACTCCCTCTCTACCTCCACTGCTCCCTACATCTCCTACCTCCTCTCCTTACATACTCCCTCTTTACCACCACTGCTCCCTACATCTCCTACCTCTCCTTACATACTCCCTCTCTACCTCTACTGCTCCCTACTACCATCTCTCCTTACATACTCCCTCTCTACCACCACTGCTCCCTACATCTCCTACCTCCTCTCCTTACATACTCCCTCTCTACCTCCACTGCTCCCTACATCTCCTACCTCCTCTTCTTACATACTCCCTCTACCTTCACTGCTCCCTACATCTCCTACCTCCTCACCTTACATACTCCCTCTCTACCACCACTGCTCCCTACATCTCCAATCTCCTCTCCTTACATACTCCCTCTCTACCTCCACTGCTCCCTACATCTCCTACCTCCTCTCCTTACATACTCCCTCTCTACCTCCACTGATCCCTACATCTCCTACCTCTTCACCCTCACTTACTCCCTCTCTACCTCCACTGCTCCCTACATCTCCTACCTCCTCTCCTTACATACTCCCTCTCTACCTCCTCTGCTCCGTACATCTCCTACCTCCTCTCCTTACATACTCCCTCTCTACCACCACTGCTCCCTACATCTCCTGCCTCCTCATCCTCACATACTCCCTCTCTACCACCACTGCTCCCTACATCTCCTACCTCCTCTCCTTACATACTCTCTCTTTACCACCACTGCTCCCTACATCTCCTACCTCCTCTCCTTACATACTCCCTCTCTACCTCTACTGCTCCCTACTACCTCCTCTCCTTACATACTCCCTCTCTACCACCACTGCTCCCTACATCTCCTACCTCCTCTCCTTACATACTCCCTCTCTACCACCACTGCTCCCTACATCTCCTACCTCCTCATCCTCACATACTCCCTCTCTACCACCACTGCTCCCTACATCTCCTACCTCCTCTCCTTACATACTCCCTCTTTACCACCACTGCTCCCTACATCTCCTACCTCCTCTCCTTACATACTCCCTCTCTACCTCTACTGCTCCCTACTACCTCCTCTCCTTACATACTCCCTCTCTACCACCACTGCTCCCTACATCTCCTACCTCCTCTCCTTACATACTCCCTCTCTACCTCCACTGCTCCCTACATCTCCTACCTCCTCTCCTTACATACTCCCTCTCTACCTCCACTGCTACCTACATCTCCTACCTCCTCATCCTCACATACTCCCTCTCTACCACAACTGCTCACTACATCTCCTACCTCCTCTCCTGACATACTCCCTCTCTACCTTCACTGCTCCCTACATCTCCAATCTCCTCTCCTTACATACTCCCTCTCTACCTCCACTGCTCCCTACATCTCCTACCTCCTCTCCTTACATACTCCCTCTCTTCCTCCACTGCTCCCTACATCTCCTACCTCCACTGCTCCCTACATCTCCTACCTCCTCTCCTTACATATTCCCTCTCTACCTCCACTGCTCCCTACATCTCCTACCTCCTCTCCTTACATACTCCCTTTCTACCTCCACTGCTCCCTTCATCTCCTACCTCCACTGCTCCCTACATCTCCTACCTCCTCTCCTTACATACTCCCTCTACCTCCACTGCTCCCTACATCTCCTACCTCCTCATCCTCACATACTCCCTCTCTACCTCCACTGCTCCCTACATCTCCTACCTCCTCATCCTCACATACTCCCTCTCTAACTCCACTGCTCCCTACATCTCCTACTTCCTCTCCTTACATACTCCCTCCATACCTCCACTGCTCCCTACATCTCCTACCTCCTCTCCTTACATACTCCCTCTCTACCTCCACTGCTCCCTACATCTCCTACCTCCTCTCCTTACATACTCCCTCTTTACCACCACTGCTCCCTACATCTCCTACCTCTCCTTACATACTCCCTCTCTACCTCTACTGCTCCCTACTACCATCTCTCCTTACATACTCCCTCTCTACCACCACTGCTCCCTACATCTCCTACCTCCTCTCCTTACATACTCCCTCTCTACCTCCACTGCTCCCTACATCTCCTACCTCCTCTCCTTACATACTCCCTCTACCTTCACTGCTCCCTACATCTCCTACCTCCTCACCTTACATACTCCCTCTCTACCACCACTGCTCCCTACATCTCCAATCTCCTCTCCTTACATACTCCCTCTCTACCTCCACTGCTCCCTACATCTCCTACCTCCTCTCCTTACATACTCCCTCTCTACCTCCACTGATCCCTACATCTCCTACCTCTTCACCCTCACTTACTCCCTCTCTACCTCCACTGCTCCCTACATCTCCTACCTCCTCTCCTCACTTACTCCCTCTCTACCACCACTGCTCCCTACATCTCCTACCTCCTCTCCTTACATACTCCCTCTTTACCACCACTGCTCCCTACATCTCCTACCTCCTCTCCTTACATACTCCCTCTCTACCTCTACTGCTCCCTACTACCTCCTCTCCTTACATACTCCCTCTCTACCACCACTGCTCCCTACATCTCCTACCTCCTCTCCTTACATACTCCCTCTCTACCTCTACTGCTCCCTACTACCTCCTCTCCTTACATACTCCCTCTCTACCACCACTGCTCCCTACATCTCCTACCTCCTCTCCTTACATACTCCCTCTCTACCTCCACTGCTCCCTACATCTCCTACCTCCTCTCCTTACATACTCCCTCTCTACCTCCACTGCTACCTACATCTCCTACCTCCTCATCCTCACATACTCCCTCTCTACCACAACTGCTCACTACATCTCCTACCTCCTCTCCTGACATACTCCCTCTCTACCTTCACTGCTCCCTACATCTCCAATCTCCTCTCCTTACATACTCCCTCTCTACCTCCACTGCTCCCTACATCTCCTACCTCCTCTCCTTACATACTCCCTCTCTTCCTCCACTGCTCCCTACATCTCCTACCTCCACTGCTCCCTACATCTCCTACCTCCTCTCCTTACATATTCCCTCTCTACCTCCACTGCTCCCTACATCTCCTACCTCCTCTCCTTACATACTCCCTTTCTACCTCCACTGCTCCCTTCATCTCCTACCTCCACTGCTCCCTACATCTCCTACCTCCTCTCCTTACATACTCCCTCTACCTCCACTGCTCCCTACATCTCCTACCTCCTCATCCTCACATACTCCCTCTCTACCTCCACTGCTCCCTACATCTCCTACCTCCTCATCCTCACATACTCCCTCTCTAACTCCACTGCTCCCTACATCTGCTACTTCCTCTCCTTACATACTCCCTCCATACCTCCACTGCTCCCTACATCTCCTACCTCCTCTCCTTACATACTCCCTCTCTACCTCCACTGCTCCCTACATCTCCTACCTCCTCTCCTTACATACTCCCTCTTTACCACCACTGCTCCCTACATCTCCTACCTCTCCTTACATACTCCCTCTCTACCTCTACTGCTCCCTACTACCATCTCTCCTTACATACTCCCTCTCTACCACCACTGCTCCCTACATCTCCTACCTCCTCTCCTTACATACTCCCTCTCTACCTCCACTGCTCCCTACATCTCCTACCTCCTCTTCTTACATACTCCCTCTACCTTCACTGCTCCCTACATCTCCTACCTCCTCACCTTACATACTCCCTCTCTACCACCACTGCTCCCTACATCTCCAATCTCCTCTCCTTACATACTCCCTCTCTACCTCCACTGCTCCCTACATCTCCTACCTCCTCTCCTTACATACTCCCTCTCTACCTCCACTGATCCCTACATCTCCTACCTCTTCACCCTCACTTACTCCCTCTCTACCTCCACTGCTCCCTACATCTCCTACCTCCTCTCCTTACATACTCCCTCTCTACCTCCTCTGCTCCGTACATCTCCTACCTCCTCTCCTTACATACTCCCTCTCTACCACCACTGCTCCCTACATCTCCTGCCTCCTCATCCTCACATACTCCCTCTCTACCACCACTGCTCCCTACATCTCCTACCTCCTCTCCTTACATACTCCCTCTTTACCACCACTGCTCCCTACATCTCCTACCTCCTCTCCTTACATACTCCCTCTCTACCTCTACTGCTCCCTACTACCTCCTCTCCTTACATACTCCCTCTCTACCACCACTGCTCCCTACATCTCCTACCTCCTCTCCTTACATACTCCCTCTCTACCTCCACTGCTCCCTACATCTCCTACCTCCTCTCCTTACATACTCCCTCTCTACCTCCACTGCTACCTACATCTCCTACCTCCTCATCCTCACATACTCCCTCTCTACCACAACTGCTCACTACATCTCCTACCTCCTCTCCTGACATACTCCCTCTCTACCTTCACTGCTCCCTACATCTCCAATCTCCTCTCCTTACATACTCCCTCTCTACCTCCACTGCTCCCTACATCTCCTACCTCCTCTCCTTACATACTCCCTCTCTACCTCCACTGCTCCCTACATCTCCTACCTCCTCTCCTTACATACTCCCTCTCTTCCTCCACTGCTCCCTACATCTCCTACCTCCTCTCCTTACATACTCCCTCTACCTCCACTGCTCCCTACATCTCCTACCTCCTCATCCTCACATACTCCCTCTCTACCTCCACTGCTCCCTACATCTCCTACCTCCTCATCCTCACATACTCCCTCTCTAACTCCACTGCTCCCTACATCTCCTACTTCCTCTCCTTACATACTCCCTCCATACCTCCACTGCTCCCTACATCTCCTACCTCCTCTCCTTACATACTCCCTCTCTACCTCCACTGCTCCCTACATCTCCTACCTCCTCTCCTTACATACTCCCTCTTTACCACCACTGCTCCCTACATCTCCTACCTCTCCTTACATACTCCCTCTCTACCTCTACTGCTCCCTACTACCATCTCTCCTTACATACTCCCTCTCTACCACCACTGCTCCCTACATCTCCTACCTCCTCTCCTTACATACTCCCTCTCTACCTCCACTGCTCCCTACATCTCCTACCTCCTCTCCTTACATACTCCCTCTACCTTCACTGCTCCCTACATCTCCTACCTCCTCACCTTACATACTCCCTCTCTACCACCACTGCTCCCTACATCTCCAATCTCCTCTCCTTACATACTCCCTCTCTACCTCCACTGCTCCCTACATCTCCTACCTCCTCTCTTTACATACTCCCTCTCTACCTCCACTGATCCCTACATCTCCTACCTCCTCACCCTCACTTACTCCCTCTCTACCTCCACTGCTCCCTACATCTCCTACCTCCTCTCCTTACATACTCCCTCTCTTCCTCCACTGCTCCCTACATCTCCTACCTCCACTGCTCCCTACATCTCCTACCCCCTCTCCTTACATATTCCCTCTCTACCTACACTGCTCCCTACATCTCCTACCTCCTCTCCTTACATACTCCCTCTCTACCTCCACTGCTCCCTACATCTCCTACCTCCCCTCCTTACATACTCCCTCTCTACCTCCACTGCTACCTACATCTCCTACCTCCTCATCCTCACATACTCCCTCTCTACCACAACTGCTCACTACATCTCCTACCTCCTCTCCTGACATACTCCCTCTCTACCTCCACTGATCCCTACATCTCCAATCTCCTCTCCTTACATACTCCCTCTCTACCTCCACTGCTCCCTACATCTCCTACCTCCTCTCCTTTCATACTCCCTCTCTACCTCCACTGCTCCCTACATCTCCTACCTCCTCTCCTTACATACTCCCTCTCTACCTCCACTGCTACCTACATCTCCTACCTCCTCATCCTCACATAATCCCTCTCTACCACAACTGCTCACTACATCTCCTACCTCCTCTCCTTACATATTCCCTCTCTACCTCCACTGATCCCTACATCTCCAATCTCCTCTCCTTACATACTCCCTGTCTACCTCCACTGCTCCCTACATCTCCTACCTCCTCTCCTTACATACTCCCTCTCTACCTCCACTGCTCCCTACATCTCCTACCTCCTCTCCTTACATACTCCCTCTCTTCCTCCACTGCTCCCTACATCTCCTACCTCCACTGCTCCCTACATCTCCTACCTCCTCTCCTTACATATTCCCTCTCTACCTCCACTGCTCCCTACATCTCCTACCTCCTCTCCTTACATACTCCATTTCTACCTCCACTGCTCCCTACATCTCCTACCTCCACTGCTCCCTACATCTCCTACCTCCTCTCCTTACATACTCCCTCTACCTCCACTGCTCCCTACATCTCCTACCTCCTCATCCTCACATACTCCCTCTCTACCTCCACTGCTCCCTACATCTCCTACCTCCTCATCCTCACATACTCCCTCTCTAACTCCACTGCTCCCTACATCTCCTACTTCCTCATCCTCACATACTCCCTCTCTACCTCCACTGCTCCCTACATCTCCTACCTCCTCATCCTCACATACTCCCTCTCTAACTCCACTGCTCCCTACATCTCCTACTTCCTCTCCTTACATACTCCCTCCATACCTCCACTGCTCCCTACATCTCCTACCACCTCTCCTTACATACTCCCTCTCTACCTTCACTGCTCCCTACATCTCCTACCTCCTCACCTTACATACTCCCTCTCTACCACCACTGCTCCCTACATCTCCAATCTCCTCTCCTTACATACTCCCTCTCTACCTCCACTGCTCCCTACATCTCCTACCTCCTCTCCTTACATACTCCCTCTCTACCTCCACTGATCCCTACATCTCCTACCTCCTCACCCTCACATACTCCCTCTCTACCTCCACTGCTCCCTACATCTCCTACCTCCTCTCCTTACATACACCCTCTCTTCCTCCACTGCTCCCTACATCTCCTACCTCCACTGCTCCCTACATCTCCTACCTCCTCTCCTTACATACTCCCTCTCTATCTCCACTGCTCCCTACATCTCCTACCTCCTCTCCTTACATACTCCCTCTCTACCTCCACTACTACGTACATCTCCTACCTCCTCATCCTCACATACTCCCTCTCTACCACAACTGCTCATTACATCTCCTACCTCCTCTCCTGACATACTCCCTCTCTTCCTTCACTGCTCCCTACATCTCCTATCTCCTCTCCTTACATACTCCCTCTCTACCTCCACTGCTCCCTACATCTCCTACCTCCTCTCCTTACATACTACCTCTCTACCTCCACTGCTCCCTACATCTCCTACCTCCTCTCCTTACATACTCCCTCTCTTCTCCACTGCTCCCTACATCTCCTACCTCCACTGCTCCCTACATCTCCTACCACCTCTCCTTACATATTCCCTCTCTACCTCCACTGCTCCCTACAACTCCTACCTCCTCTCCTTACATACTCCTTTCTACCTCCACTGCTCCCTACATCTCCTACCTCCTCTCCTTACATGCTCCCTCCACTGCTCCCTACATCTCCTACCTCCTCATCCTCACATACTCCCTCTCTACCTCCACTGCTCCCTACATCTCCTACCTCCTCATCCTCACATACTCCCTCTCTAACTCCACTGCTCCCTACATGTCCTACTTCCTCTCCTTACATACTCCCTCTCTACCTCCACTGCTCCCTTACATCTCCTACCTCCTCTCCTTACATACTCCCTCTCTACCACAACTGCTCATTACATCTCCTACCTCCTCTCCTGACATACTCCCTCTCTACCTCCACTGCTCCCTACATCTCCAATCTCCTCTCCTTACATACTCCCTCTCTACCTCCACTGCTCCCTACATCTCCTACCTCCTCTCCTTACATACTCCCTCTCTACCTCCACTGCTCCCTACATCTCCTACCTCCTCTCCTTACATACTCCCTCTCTTCCTCCACTGCTCCTACATCTCCTACCTCCACTGCTCCCTACATCTCCTACCTCCTCTCCTTACATATTCCCTCTCTAACTCCACTGCTCCCTACATCTCCTACCTCCTCTCCTTACATACTCCCTTTCTACCTCCACTGCTCCCTTCATCTCCTACCTCCACTGCTCCTACATCTCCTACCTCCTCTCCTTAACATACTCCCTCTACCTCCACTGCTCCCTACATCTCCTACCTCCTCATCCTCACATACTCCCCTCTCTACCTCCACTGCTCCCTACATCTCCTACCAACTCATCCTCACATACTCCCTCTCTAACTCCACTGCTCCCTACATGTCCTACTTCCTCTCCTTACATACTCCCTCCATACCTCCACTGCTCCCTACATCTCCAAACTCCTCTCCTTACATACTCCCTCTCTACCTCCACTGCTCCTACATCTCCTACCTCCTCTCCTTACATACTCCCTCTTTACCACCACTGCTCCCTACATCTCCTACCTCTCCTTACATACTCCCTCTCTACCTCTACTGCTCCCTACTACCATCTCTCCTTACATACTCCCTCTCTACCACCACTGCTCCCTACATCTCCTACCTCCTCTCCTTACATACTCCCTCTCTACCTCCACTGCTCCCTACATCTCCTACCTCCTCTCCTTACATACTCCCTCTACCTTCACTGCTCCCTACATCTCCTACCTCCTCTCCTTACATACTCCCTTTCTACCTCCACTGCTCCCTACATCTCCTACCTCCTCTCCTTACATGCTCCCTCCACTGCTCCTACATCTCCTACCTCCTCAACCTCACATACTCCCTCTCTACCTCCACTGCTCCCTACATCTCCTACCTCCTCATCCTCACATACTCCCTCTCTAACTCCACTGCTCCTACATCTCCTACTTCCTCTCCTTACATACTCCCTCTCTACCTCCACTGCTACCTACATCTCCTACCTCCTCATCCTCACATACTCCCTCTCTACCACAACTGGCTCACTACATCTCCTACCTCCTCTCCTGACATACTCCCTCTCTACCTTCACTGCTCCTACATCTCCAATCTCCTCTCCTTACATACTCCCTCTCTACCTCACTGCTCCCTACATCTCCTACCTCCTCTCCTTACATACTCCCTCTCTTCCTCCACTGCTCCCTACATCTCCTACCTCCACTGCTCCTACATCTCCTACCTCCTCTCCTTACATATTCCCTCTCTACCTCACTGCTCCCTACATCTCCTACCTCCTCTCCCTTACATACTCCCTTTCTACCTCCACTGCTCCCTTCATCTCCTACCTCCACTGCTCCCCACATCTCCTACCTCCTCTCCTTACATACTCCCTC